>JASVER010000081.1:136352-141449 GCA_030449065.1 Oceanodroma leucorhoa
TTTCAAAGTTTAAGAAAGAGAATAACATTTTTCTGCAACTAACAAAACTGAAATAACTGATCCTCTTCTTTACTATCTTTCTCATCCAACTCTTCTTTGTATGTTTAATTACATGCATCTAAAATGCCAAAACTGTCAGAACTAATAAGTCTAGAATCATGTTACCGTCTGCCTTTTGCAGAGCTGTGTGGAAAAGTGAATTTCTTCCTCCAAGAAGACCACACATGCATCTTTCCTGTGTCAGTTCATTGATGCAGACTGTGACAAATCAACTTCGCCTGTAATTACAGAAACTGGATGTGCAAATATTTTTTTTTTCCGTGTGTGGTCTGTTTCTGTGTTTGTTCTTCCTCCAACCCCAGCTATGAAAAAAAGCAGGAACTCTTCACTTATGTATTCTGTTCAGTTCTTGAGCTGCCCTGAACCGCATACAGATCTGGAACTGGGCTGCAGTTCTGGTCTTAATAACATGGATTTTGCCTTCAAAAGAGAGTCAAACAAAGCAGAAAACCCATGCCAAAATAGAACTGCTTACCTGTTTGGGTAAGACAGTTCAGCTCTTTCTGGCTGTACGAGAAACCAGGAATAGCATTCGGGAAGAAACTGCTGAACAGTGCAGGGGAAGGACTGTACTAATGACCTGCAGGATCTACGCTAGGATGGCAGCGCCAACCTTTTATCATCCCCTTCTTTGACCTTCCTCCTCTCTGATACTATGAGTAGAAAACAAATGCCCTAGTGTGGGAATAAACAAGGGTTGTTTGGCTAATATTCAGCAATCTAGTTAACAGCTAGGGCAGTGAGTTGGCTCCTACCTTAAATTATGTTCCTTATGGGTTCCTAGCTTGGAGTTACGGATGTGTGATGAAGTTTCACATTTTTCTAAGTGCTTTTGGCCACATCCCCAGTCTAGTAAACCCCCTGACATTTCATCTGTGATTAATTCTTACACGAAATGTTGTTTTGTTTGGTGTTGCTAGTGACAGATGAAAGTGGCATGAAAAAAACCCCAACCCAAAACCCTAAAAATCATTCAAATAGACTGAACAAGAGAGGATTAGAAGCGACCAGCTGGCTGAAATTTAATTGGCAAGGTTTGGTCAATGTAAGTAAACTTGCCAAGATTCAGTCTTCTGTTAGGTCATCTGTTTCCTCCTAACTAAACATATCTTGGATATTTATAGACATAAATGAATTATTATTCCTTACCATCTCCAAAACTTGTCATTTCTGGTATTTAAATATCAGTCATGAGTGACAATAAGGAAAACTCTAATGTAATCTCCTGACATCAGATGGAAAAATGTGAAGGGAAAACATTTTCTGTTTTGCTTTTCCAGAGGAAAATAAAGTTTAACAACCTTCCTTCCTATTTTACATTAAAAGAAAAAAAAAAAACAAACACACAAAAAACCAAAAACCTTCACAGAGACATATTTCTCGCTGTTAAATGTTAATGAGGTATTATGCATTGCTAAACTCATCTGTATAAAAATATGTTGTGTCAGTACAGAAAAATCTGTAGTGGGGGAAGTTGCTTGCTTTACTTGGGCTGAATGAAAATGTACCTAAACACTACTTACAGAAGAAAGCTTGTAATCTTGTTCTGTTTCCAGTCTGCAGGTTAAATAGCCTATGCAAACAGTTATTTTTACTGTACTCATTCTTGTGGAACATTTGGACCATTTGAATCATTTGCTTTTTGTCCAGATCCAGCTTCTAGTCTTTTATGAGCAGAGGCCCAATAAAGCAAGCAAGAATTTTGCCAATGAATGTAATGATGGCCAAATTAATTTCATATACTGAATCATACTGGTTATGCTGTATTAAATTACACTGGTTATTCTTTGCATTGGCTATATTGAAGACCATTAGAAATTACTAGTCAATTCATTGAGAGTTTGGTCATCCTTATAGTTTTAAATAAAGATATAATTGGTTACAGTTGATTGGTTACAATTAAATTGGGGGCAGGATGTTCCTTCTGTTGTAGTGTTCATTAGAATATGTAACTACAGTAAATATGCCAACCTACAAATCTTTCATAAGAATTTTTCATGTTTTTCTTTATCATCTTCCCTATCGACTCCAAAGTTCTGTTTTCTTTCTTTGGAGGACCCACATGAGAGTCTTAGGAGTATTCCCTGATATCTTAATGCATTTTGCTTTCTTGCTGTTGTGCTGATTTTACAGTTGCGCTCCATTTCTGTACAGGAGAAAAACAGGCACACTACTGAGAACACTTCCCTTCTTCTAGTACTTTATATTGCCTGGAATCAGAACATCATCTACCAATAAAATATATATTATGAAATACAAAGATTTAATATATGAAGATATGTAAATAGTGCAGCTTTCTGTTTTAGGCTTTAGAGCCTTGCATGTAAGTTAAGGGTATATTAGCCTTGGTTAAAGGGCAGTTTCAAGGTACTTAAAAACTTCTCAAAAAAATTATCCTGGCCATTAATTCTCAAAAATACTGAAATTGCAACCTGAACATGGAGCTGTGTCTGAGACTTTCTTCTGATGCTGGTCATTTGAAATATATGTTTTACAAAAAGTGTAAAAGGCTACACTGACATTTGCAAGAGGGAGGGACAGATGAAAGTAGAATATTAGGCCAAAAAATGTCCAGTGTTGTTACATCTCCCTTTTATAATGAACTCTACTTGCTTAAGTTTAGGATAGCGAATAACCATACAAACTAACAGAGGTCAAATGGAAAAAAAACCCTGGATCAGATATTCTAGTCAATAAAGTATTGCCTGTAAGGTATTCCTTTACCTATCTTGGAGCAGCTTTTCTTTCTTCTTTTGATTTATTCTTAGCATCATATCTGTGCACAATGTTTCTGCATCAACAGACAGAACAGTGGCCCAGACTGCACCTCTATTGATTACTGTCCTCCTAGCCTCAGGAGAACCACTTGTCACCTTGTACAGACTATGATGTTTACTGCTGCAGAGGAAAAAAATCATAGCTGTTGCAAAACAGTTCCATTGATTTAAGGCTATAGTATTCTAGCAGCTCACTGTTAAATGAACTGTGGGGCTTTTGCCTTTGAATTTTCAGGATGTGCTCCCGAATTATCGGTGTACAGTACAGACCCCTTCTCTTAAGCATTTCCCATTTTGATGGCTTTGCCAGTGACATTACCCCAGAAGAATACTTGTCCTACTGCTGGAACAGCACTGCCATTTCTGCCCAACGAAGGCTATGGTCCTTCTTTAAATGGATAGAGGTTTGGATGCTGTCAGCAGGAGAGGTGGTGTTTGTTTGTTTGTACAAGTGCTGTTAAGTCCACCACCATTGAGTCCTATTGTTCTCCACAAAGACAGAAATTTAAAAAGAGGCAAGAAATAACAATTGCCCACGCCCCCCCCCCCCCCCCAAAAAAAAACTCATCAACAAAATATATACACCCCTTCATGCTTTAAAAGTGCGGTTCTGTACTGGCAAACAATTATTCTCCCTCTTCGTGTCTCTCTAACAAAAAGAAACATTACATGTTTGCGTAGATAACAAGAGGTAGCGTTAAGATACAGAAAATTGAAAACCTAGACTGCAATAAAATTGCAGACACAGGGGAATTAGTAATAGCTTCTCCATGTTTTAGTAGAATACTTCCTTTTTATTCACCCAGCAAACAGTGTTCACAAACAACAGTGAAGAACAAAAGCTGTGATTTATATATATGGACAGGTATACACGCACCCCTGACCTCCTGCCGCCTTCCTCGCCCTCAGCACCAGAAGCAATTTATGGAGACCAGTCTAAATAAACATTAAAGAGTCAAGGCCACAAACTGACAGCAAGGAAAATCAATGGCTCCAGAAACCAGCTAGTAGGATCAATAAAAGAGATTAGGCATCACAAGCTAGTGTGGGGCACTTACAGGTAAATGTGGCTTACACTTCATCTGACAGGGCTCTCTCAGCATCAGGATAAAAACTGTCATAGAAACAGAAGCACACTGAGTAGCCAGTGGAAGACGCTCCTTAGCTGCAAACAGTAAACGCTGACCTCTGAATGAAAGGGATTTATACTGAGGCCACAGGGAATTTCCAATTGCTTTTCCAGAGTCATCTCACACACCTGTGCCTTTGCCCATAGGAATTGTTTCAGATATAGATTTGGAGAACTCTCTGTTTTTTCTTTGTTTGTTTTGCTTTCCTGGATTGTTTTTCAAATCCTTTCCTTACAACTCCTCACTGAATTATACCTCCCTCTGTAACCTGTGCAGTTACACTGGGGTAGGAAGCTTCAGCTGAAATCAGTTCAGTGCCTTCAGTTTCTACAGCTCTAGCTCGGGACCCTGAAATCTCCCGTAGCATGGGGCAGCTCCAGACTCAGCAGTGACATCTTTCACCTCAGCCCACTTTCTCTCTGAGCTGTATTGGATGCATAGCTGGACCTAGATGAATGCAGAGGCATCCTTCTCAACATCAAACCAGAGCGAGGTTACTTTTTCACACTCTGGGGCACTGCCTTTTATCAGATCATAAATGTTGGTGTTTTATTAGCTGTGATCATCCAGTCACCAGCATGAATCTAAAGCTGATTGATAGCAGCAGCCTGTGTTCTATTATTCTGTAAAGACCTGTAACCACAACGCTATTTAATATTATGCTCAAGGCTCCCAGCTCATGCCAAGTTTTGCCTGACTTTCCTTTCTAGCTGTTTTACAAATGGTACATACTTTCTGTTTCTTCAGAAACCCACTGTGAAACTTTCAGTTCAGTTTTAGTAACCTTTAGGCTAATTCTGAAAGGTAGCCATGAAGAGACTGTAAAAGCTTCCTTACACCAATTTGAATGTAGACTTCCAGGTTAGGCTACAAAGGCTATCATCTAAACTACTTGCTATCCCTAACAAAAAGGTGGGGGGAGGGGGAAGGGACGAGACACCCTTTACACCAAATTTCCTTCCTCCCTTCCTTCCTCCCTCCCTCTCTCCCTCCCTCCCTCTCTCCCTCCCTCCCTTCCTCCCTCCCTCTTTCCCTCCTTCCCTTCCTTCCTTCCTTCCTTCCTTTCCTTCCTTCCTTCCTTCCTTCCTTCCTTCCTTCCTTCCTTCCTTCCTTCCTTCCTTCCTTCCTTC
>JASVER010000081.1:141474-165916 GCA_030449065.1 Oceanodroma leucorhoa
TTCCTTCCTTCCTTCCTTCCTTCCTTCCTTCCTTCCTTCCTTCCTTCCTTCCTTCCTTCCTTCTTTCCCTCCTTCCTTCCGTCCAAAAACTTCTAGGCTCCAAAACACCCAGAAGGATGTGTTCTAATAGAACAAAACAAGGTATTACAGGTCAAAAAATAGTCTTAAGCTTCATTTAGATTCAATCATCCATCAATGTCACTCATAGGTCAATGTCTGTCAGGGACATAACAGCACTTCACAAATGAGTAGATTCTGCACTAGCTTCAGTTTAAATTTGATATAAGATAGCTTCATGTGGGCTGCATTGTACGTGGTTTGTTGTGAAATGAGAAAGATATGGATGATGTTAGCAAGCACCAAGTCAGAAAACACGGCCATTGCTTTGATATAACTACTATGTGCAGCTTATGATAGGACCACATAAAAAACTGCGAGCTCAGTAACAAGTAGGGTGCATACATCTTTGTATTATAGAAGGCCTGTATAATCTTTCCTACCTGTCACTTTTTCCAATCTGCTAGGATTGCTTGTATTTTATCTGGTTTAGTTTTCACCATCCAGCTCCCAACTAATACTATACTTCAATATGCTTGACATTTGAAAGGAAATGTGTGTGCATTTCCTCTATGAAGAAGAGTGACCTGACAAACACGCCTTCACATCCCTTAGCAGCATGTCAAAAATAAGCTTACTGACCACAGTGCATTCATTCTGTCATATTAATGAAATCCCCAGTAGTCTCAATCTTCATCTTTGCCTTAGATTCCAAGGAAATAAATAACTCACAAGAGAAGAGAAAGACACACGTCCTTACTATGATTTGGTATCTCCATAGAGGTTATGTATGCCAGTCATAATGGACTTATTGGTGCTGGATGCTGTATGCACCACACAAGTGCAGACCTGTATCTTTGGAGGAACCAAAGTCAATAGGAATTTAGTGTCTGTCCGGTTTCGGCTGTGATAGAGTTAATTTTCTTCCTAGTAGCTAGTATAGTGCTACGTTTTGGATTTAGTATGAGAATAATGTTGATAACACATTGATGTTTTAGTTGTTGCTAAGTGGTGCTTAGACTAAATTAAGGACTTTTCAGCTTCTCATGCTCTACCAGCTGAAAAGGCTGGAGATGCACAAGACGCTGGGAGGTGGCACAGCCAGGACAACTGACCSAAACTGGCCAAAAGGATATTCCATACCATATGATGTCATGCTCAGTATATAAACTAGGGGAAAGCTGGCCAGGGGGCTGCTGCTTGGGAACTGACTGGGCATCGGGTGGTGAGCAACTGCATCGTGCATCACTTGCTTTGTATATTCTTTTATTATTATTACTATTACTATTATTACTATTATTACTATTACTATTACTATTTTATTTTCTTTTATTTAAATTATTAAACTATTCTTATCTCAACCCACAAGTTTTCTCCCTTTTATTCTTCCGATTCTCTCCCCCATCCCACCAGGATGGGGGGACTAAGCAAGCAGTTGTGTGGTTGCCAGCTGGGGTTAAACCACGGCAGTGCGTAGTTGCTCTGGAGGATCTGCATCATAGTTGCTGTTTCAAGATGAGAGTAGTATTTAGATTTCTTGAGTCAGCTTTAAGTGAGCTGGCACAAATATTACTAGCAGCCTTGCTATGATGACATGGCCCTCTGCACAAGTTAGCTGTTCATCCAAGTGGTTGTCCTCCCTGATGACATTTGCAGGCCTTCCTGGGTTCCCTGCTGCTGTGACTGTAGGGCTAATACTGTTTCAAAAAATGGTGCACGTGTTCACTCTGTAACATACATTACAATAAAAGTTGGAACAGTTTTATGTTACGTGATGGTAATTATAGCAAACAAGACTCTAAAATAAAGACTGACAAATCTTTAAGGTGCCAGGTGCCACCACTGACCTATCCTTATGATAGGGTTTGGCAGAGTTTGACAAAAATTTGTTTTGATGTACAAAATTTATGATAAGACATACAGAAGGGGAAACAAGAGAAAGACAGGGGAGGACTGAGTCAGTGGACAGTTCAGGAGTTAGGACAACCAGGAAAGCATTTCAGAGAGAGTAGAGCTATGGAAGGGTGGAATTCAGCACTCCTGCAGCAGTGTAGAGGAGAAACTAGTTCTAGCTATGCAATTTGAAGTTATTTTCTCTATCTCTCTACAGAGTAGTATGCAAGTTTGACTGAAATTTGGCACTATTTTGATAATAAATTATTTAGTCGATTTTTACAGTAGTTACATTGTTGAAAAAGTTGTAAGAATTGTGCAAGACATTACACTGACTTTGCAACAGGATTCAGATTCATTCAAGGAGAGAAAGACTTTCCACCAGGTGCCAGAGGACAGTGTCTTTGTCAAAGCTCTCTTTTTGCTTTGCTACAGTGGCATCGCTGCCAGCAAAGTAAGACCATGCACTACATATTGGAGCAGAGAAGCAGAAATGAATTTATCCTTGATTTCTCCTTGACTACCATAAAGTCTATGAGTCCATCTTAACTGTCTGGTACCTCAGTGGCTCAAATACAACTACTTATTAGCCTGCGCTAAATGCCAGATTAGTTAAAAAAATAATCTCTCTGGGCTGGAGAATGATGGCACAATGAAAGGGGCAGGATGAGATGGAATTGAGTAACTGGGGCAGAGAGGGAAAAGGTGTTTTAAGCCGTATTTCTTTTAACCTAAGAAAATTAACAACTATTGCCTGAGTTTACTTCTCAGTGAGGTTTAGATTGAGGAAATTAAAACTGTAGATTAAGCCCAGCTGGAAAAAAAAAAAAAGTCTTATGAGAAAGAGATCTACTTGGAGTAGTGAATAGCCTTCATCTGCAGAACTCAGTGGCCCGATCCATATTTAAGTACTTAAAGCACTGAGGCAGAGCAGAAGTATAACTGAGTCTTTGATATTTAGGTAAGTGCTCCAACTACTGGGCTTTTTCTTACCCAAGGGTATTGGTTTCCCTTGAACTTTCATCTAGATTTGTGAAATTTGTCTTCTGGTAAAACTGCTATGTTAACACTAATTTTTTTTCCATTTCAGTGAGTCAGCAATTTCCTAACAAAACCTTCTCGTCTTGGCTCAGATCTGTTCTGGATCCCAGAGCAGCAAGCAATTCATACTTGGCACTGGATAGCTGACCATATAACACTGACCCACTGAACAGCAAACAGTTCGTTCCTGGCATTGGAAGTCAATCACTAACACACTGATTGGGTTTTGCTCAGTTTATGTAAATAGACAAATTATTCATTTGAGAAAGGGAGTTGTTCCGTATCGTCCAAGGCCTTGAAGTTCGAAGTCACTCCAAAGCTCACCAGTGAGGCTGAGTTTAAATTTAAAATTCTGGGGAAGCATTTGACTAGGATTTTGTTTTTCTTTTAAACACCATTACCTTGTATTTTCATGATTCTTTTATGCCCATATTGCTGCCAAAGAAACAGGTTTTCCTCCTTCCTGTCAATGACTGCTTACTCCTATTGTCATGACCCTCCCTCATCTGTCTAAGTACAAATATTGCTGTAGTCTTCAGGCACACTGTTTCAGAGTATTGATCCACATTAACACATAGACCTTTTTTTTACTGGGTTAGCTACAGTCTGTTGTCTCTCTGTGGGTCCTCCATTCTTTTATTTTCAGTTTCTTCACTAATACAGAAGCCATCAGAATTGTTTGCTTTTGGGGTGCTGCCATCTCTGGCAGCTGCTAGGTTGATGGTCATTTGTGATTTGCTGAAATATCTGCATTTTGAAAAATGCATCAAAAACTGGAAATGACCAAGACATTTCCTATATCAAAAACTAGTATCCGCAAAAGGTTGCAGTTACTCCGTCCAAGTAACACATAGTCCTAGCATCTTTTCTCTGCAAATACCTCTAAAAAAAGCCGTAAATCAGGATGAACTCATTAAAGAATGTTCATTTTAATTCAAATAAGTGAGAATAAAGGAGTATGTTCTAAGTTTATCAAGATCCTTAAAAAAAGTGCAAAGACTGAAACTGAACTAGAAAAGCAACCTCAAGGATATGTGTTGAAAGTGATGTAAGTAGAATTTAAAGCAGGAATTAATATGGATCAGATCTAATCTAAATTTGATATCCATTTGCATTTGCACATTGTTGTAGGGAGGACGAAATGGACTCAAAATGTTCAATTGACTGATCACCAGAAATTCTATGGCCATGCCTTCTAAGTATCTCTGGCCTTTTCTCATCTGAGCAGCATCAGAGGAGGACTTTACAGTCCTAAGTAACAAGCAATAGGACAAGAGGAAATGGTCTCAAGTTGCGCCAGGGGAGATTTAGGTTGGATATTAGGAAAAATTTCTTCACTGAAAGGGTTGTCAAGCATTGGAACAGGCTGCCCGGGGAAGTGGTTGAGACACCATCACTGGAGGTATTTAAAAGACGTGTAGACGTGGTGCTTAGGGACATGGTTCAGTGGTGGACTTGGCAGTGCTAGGTTTACGGTTGGACTTGACGATCTTAAAGGTCTTTTCCAACCTAAACGATTCTATGATTCTATGATTCTATGAACTGTAAAGCCACAGTGAGATGTGAGATAAATGCATAATGATCATGCAGTGCAAGATGAAAACGTAAAATGAACACACAAGGTGGAGCATTTAATATTTCCACAGTGGTATGTGAAGCATACTTACTGACCATAGCCAAACCTAGCTAGGATCATAATGAGAAGAGCTAAACTAAAGTGGTAAATGTTTCCACCTCTGAAAGTAATTTGAATGTGGTTTCAGTTTCATTACAGGAAGAGCTGACGATTGCTTCTGTGTTCAGTTGTGAGCATTTGATTCTCATTTGCAATAAAGGTCCATCATACTGATCTGACAGTGAGTGAAATGGGCTATGTGTGCCTCATGACCACTAAAAAGCCACTGTATTTTTATTACTTTTGATGGCTTCTGCTCAGTCTTCCTTGGGCTTTAGAAGTGAGATTGTATCTTAAAAATTATTACCCTAACCCTGACAATGGTTTTGATCTACCTTTGTACAGTACATGGTGCAATAGAATTTTGGACCATTTCTGGTGTTATTGCAGTACAAAGTTTGTCATGACATGTCTTCGCCTAAAAGGCTAACTTCAGGTTATGACACATTAATGTGGTATCTCTGTTTGCAAATATGTCTTTCTCCTGTCTCACAGAGAAGATGGCAATAGGGATGCTACTTACTGTGAGAAAAAGAAAAATCATCATTTCACCTTGTTTGGAATTTAATTAGCTAAAATATTTCTTTTCACATGTAAATGTTCTAACCTGTGCAAGTGCATCCTGAATTTCTTACATACATGTATTTGCATATACTTACAAGTTCCAAATCCTATTGCTTCATTGTAAGTAGATTTATTTTCATATGGACCTCTGTGCCGCAACTTCTGAAAATCTAGCCTTGAAAACAAATTTCTTTCAGAGGACAGGACATTCAAAACCTTTGGTTTGTTTTGGGGGCTTTCGTTGTTTTTTTGTTTTGTTTTGTTTTGTTTTTTTAATTCTTTGAAATGCACATCTGCTCCAAGATACATAGTAAGCGTAATGAATCAGATATATCCCTTTGGCCAGATGCCCTCTGTGCAAAATTATGTAGCACCTGTCTTTTCCAAAGGCTAGCTTTTTGATTTCTACTTTTGGATCTCGATATGGGTTATTTTCTTTTGAGAGACAAGAGGTGTTTGTGCTGGAAGTCCCCTCTATCTTGATGTGTTTGATTACTTGTTTCTGGGGCTTTGCTGTTGGATTCATCTGTATGACTGTCTCTAAAGTGCACATTGTAACAGATGAATCACCCTTACAGTTCTATTATGCAGCGAAATAATCAGATCACATCTTTACTACACAAAATCATAGCCTCATATCCATACAGTAAATATGACAACACTTTAGAGTTGTCACCTGGGAGGGCTCTATTCCCATTCAAGTTCAGCTGACAAAAGTAACCCAGGTTCGATTATTGCTTGGTAAAGATCTGGTTTGGAATGATTCTCGACATCCAGGGGGCTTTGTGGAGACATACTGGGAGCACTCAGAGCATTCCCATAATGATAAAAATGCAGCTGTGCCACAGTTTTGAAACTTGTGCTGGAAAGTGATTGAAACTGTACAATTCAGCACTGCTTTGCACTTAGTTAAAGCAAGTGAAGCATGGCTAGTTCAAGGCAGCTTTGCTGTAAAAGGGAAACTGTCTTTCTTACTCCGATGAGAGGGAACAGAGACCTGACTGCTTCTGGCATAGACAAAAGAAGAAAGTCAGAAAAGAAAAGAGCTGAAGTAAAGTGAAGGAAAGAGCTTTGGAGAGCAGAGCAAGCAGCTTCTGCCTTTGCCTGGGGAGGAACAGAAATGTGCAAGACTGTGATGGCATCTTTGGCAAGGGTGCGCCTCTCTAACACCCTAGACCCTCTCAAAGCCATAACAGCAGTCAGTCCAGTTTTCCACAGCCCTGGCATAGGAAATGTAAGTAGTGGGGCCATGGCTATTTTCTGGCCCCTGAATTTTGCAGAAATAACTGCCTACTTAGCTTGTCTCTAGAGCCAGTCCTGGAAGGTAGTCCGTACATTGTAAACCAAACCAAACAAAAAATCCTGCTGCCAGATTTGCTATGGTTTAAGTTGTGTGTTCATTTGAGGTCTGCAAATCCTGTTGAAATGAATGAGTGTCTCCCTTGCTTCCAGGGTTGCTGGATCAGGCTCTGCTTCGCAGGGATGTGTAAATGATTCACAAGATGTGAAGTAGTAACCAAACAGAGACCATTTGGAAATAACCAGAGATGTGTTTAAATACACTTCATTGTTATCATAATGCACATGCATGGAAATAATGCTTATTCAAAAACTTGTTTTTACCCAAATAATTATAAGGGTTTTATTAAATAATTTGTTTCTATTTTTCCTTCTCTTTTCTCCCTTCCTGTCTCTGAGAGAGCTTTGTTTCCCTGCTTGCTCTGTAGATCAACTTGGGAATTATTTTCTCAGTACTAAGCAGTGTGTAAGTCTCATGCACATTTAGCTTATTATAAATGCACCCCCCTCAGCAGCAGGAAAGCAAATGATCAACGTGCATAAACTGAATGGAAAAAATAATGGGAATCCTGACCAAAAACACAGATAAGACAAAATACTGTAATGCTGAGGCATCCTAAGAAGCTCTGTTAGGAGTGTCCCCTCTTTCCCTCAATCAGTATCACTGGCTGCACCTTGTTATAAGATTGCAATAAACTGAACTTGGATTAAGAAGTTTTCCATGTCAACCCCTTAGGGCACCTGATTATAGGTTTGACCTTTTGAGATTCTTTGTATTTCCCACTTAATCAGTGCTGGAATGAGTTGCTGCTAAGTAGGATCTATGGGAACCCTATGGGAAAAGGGAAGCCATCTAAAAATAATGAGTCTCTTTCCCCCTCCCTCCCCTCCTCTCATTTTGAGCTCTATTAGGCCATGATAACAGTCTTAATCTACGCTACACAAAAGCATAATATGGCATGTGATGTTTGCATTATATTGAGAAAAAGAGGCCTGGGAAGGGCTTTTGGCAGCCTGGAATGTAAATGAAACTTTACAACATTGTTAAAAAATGCTTCATTTCTCCTCCCACCCCTTTTTTCTTTTTCATACTAAGATTTGTTTGGTTGAGCTAAGGCCTTATGAAGCTTTTAAAATCCAGTACCTAAAATTTTGACAGATTAGTTGGTTCTCTCTTGCCTAGGCAATAATACAAAATTGGAACCATCTCCATTTTGTCTTGTTACAGTAACACACTTGGTGGTTTAGATATAATCTCACATAGTAGTCAGTTCAGTCACCAGTTCATTTCTCAATAGTTGAGACCTGTGGGCTTTTTTCCTGCCATACACTTTGGTTTCTTCTTCTCCTCCCCCTCTGTCTTGCCCTAGCCCCCCTCCTCCATTCACGTCCTCCTCTCCTCAATAACCGTCTGTAAAACTGAACAGTATAATAGATGTAATTAGACCTTCAGTAATAGGGCTGAATGGAGCTAGCAATGAGACTCCTTCTTGGGAAGCAATCAGTGCATTAGGTCCCCAGGACTGAAACTGCATTTAACAAGGTTTGGGGCTCAGGGATTATCGGTCTAGGCTTCTGCTTCTTCCCCAGGAGAAAGCTCTACCCAGAATGCAAATCTTCATTTACTATTGCTACAAAAGGAAGGAAAAGAACATTAGCCACTTTATTACACACATAATGAAGCGAACTGTATCTGTTAATATATTTTTTCCTTAGCAGTAAATCAGCTGTTCACAAGTGCAAGTATAAATATATATTTCATCTGTGCTTTCAAACCATTTCCCGGGTTTTCCTCATCCATCTTTGGAAGAAGAAAGCTTTGAATGGTGTCAAATCAAAAAATACTTTGTCAAACTGACACTAGCATGTTTCCATGCAGATTCAAAGATTGGTCTAATAAAGTTATTGAAAACACAGTTCCTTTCAAGGGGAATGTAGATGTGGCAAAGTTTACATGTGGTCTGTTGATTTCTGTTCCTAACTGTGTAGGTTGGTGTTGACACAAAAAAATTATCTTTTTAAAATTAAATCCTTTCATCATTCCGGTCTTATCCCTATCTAACTGGACCCTCTACCTTCATTCAGTTTCCCTTCTGTAACAGGATGTGATACGTACTCTCATATATGTTCCTTAGTTATCATCTGTATCAGCTTGTGCTTCCTTATTTCTACCATCTGTTACCCAGACCTTGACATATATGGAGAGTAAGGAGAGCAGTTCAATCCTCATTCAGGGTCAGATCTTCTGCATGACCTGGTACACAGACAGGGAGAAAGGGATAAAGTCAGGCACATCCAAAAGCAGAGAGATGTTTCTGAGGTCACTGTTCACAGAGTGAGAGGAGAGAGAAAGGCTCATAAAACCTGAAGAAATCTTCAGTCCTATATCATGGCACATGTTTTGAAGGCAGGCAGAGGAGGTCAGTACACTGCACTGATCTTAACCAGGAGCCCATTGCACGTTCAGGAACCAGTGACCCACAGCACAGCTAACCTGGGCAGGCACCGCAAGCCCAGCATGGCCTTCAGGCTGTGCTGTGCCATTTTGTCCCTTGTACATGCCTTGGCCATGGGACAGACTCAGCCTGTGCATGGTGCCGGAGGAGCCTGCGGGCAGCCGCTGCTCGGCACCGCAATTATACCTCCTGCATGGCCTTGCCCCTGTCTAACAGTGAGATAAGGAGTTGTTAGGAGAACATCTTTCATGAACAGAGATGACTTCTTGTAAGGAAATTATACATGACCTCGAATGGCCAAAAGGGAGAATTTCTTCGTACGGACAGGATCTGCTTTGTGCAGCATGCCATGGGAAAATCCATCTGGGCTGTGCCCGGTGCTGCACAAACATGGGGTGCCCAGCACCTGAAGGTGTGTAAGATGTTACTCACTATCTATATTCCTCATCTTATTCTGCCTTATTAAAGCAGTTGTCTTATTGAGCCACTTGTTGTTGGGCCTTTCTTACTGAGATCCAGAAAGATCCCTGCACCAGCTTGCTCTCACCTCACCTCTCCTCGCCTCCTGTCCCCACGGCGCAGAACATACATTTAGTGTTATAACATTTTCCAGGCTTTCCTCCTCTGTGAGAAAAAGAGTTGTGAGATACCTGCCACCAGCAAAACTGCCACCTTACCCAAAGTCATTTCTTAAACCCATTCTCCCTTATGGGTCTTTCCTTCCTCTGACATATGCTCTAAAAGACTTTGCATTCTTCTATCAAGAAGCAATATTTCTCACTTCTCCACCTGCAAATTCCTATTTACTCTGCATTTCCACAAACTTCTCTTCACACTTGCTGCCATGAATAATGTGGGCTGTATTTTTTCTGATCATGTATTTTTTCAGACACGGTATTAGTAATTTACAAGCTTTCTTTTTTACTGCAAATTTTTTTTCAACCCAGATACACTCTAACATAAGATATTTAGAGATAAATGGTTTCATTCACTCCAAACTTTCACCAGAAGTCTCTTAATAGTTAGATTCAAAATGACACTGGTTATGTGCCTATTATACAAATAAATCTTGCATTTACTTCTGGACTAAGTCATGGGCTCAAAGCAATAATTTATATTTTTTCATTTTGGCCAATTCTTAGATTAATTTAATATTTACTTCCCTCATTTTCTGGGATATTGTCCATGTAAACTTTAGGATTATGTGATACAGTGTTTTTAAACCCCATAATGGCACTGTGAAATATTTCAAAGTTTACTGTTATAGTGATGATAAGCAATAATTTAAAACTTAGGCTGCATGCAAGGGCAAGACTTAAAGATGTTTGTCCTCACCTTTATTTAAACAAGGTCATAAACATGAGGGTAGAAGGAAAAACTGCACACATTTTTATAGAAGGTGGAACAGGAAAGGAGATTTTGTGCTGAAATTTTTGGGGGTATCTTGATAATTCAATATAGCTTTCATATCAGGAGTCACAAAATAATCTCAGCACAATGTCTTCCCATTGTTTTACTGTACTTCCATTAGGCTCTTAAATAAATGCAAACTAGCTGTGCTTCTTTAACACAGAATCAGGCTTCAAACCTTGCCATGTATTTCTAGGTCTTAAATATGAGGTTATTTTGTTGTTATCTTTGATCCTTCTCAGTGACTGAGTGAATCTGCAGCTGGTTAAGGTTGAAGCTTTACTGATCAACCCATCCTGTGATACCCTGCAAAACTAACTTGAAAGTTAACTTATATCAATACAGCAACTTGCCTGGGCCCCATGGGTGCAGAGGCCTAATTGAAAGGAAGGGGATAATCAAACCATTGGCTTTGACTACAGATAATGAGCAGTGCTATGGGAGAAAATCTATTATCAGACTAACCCCGAGAGGTTTGAAACAGAGTAGCCTCATTCCACACGATTAAAAGCTTTTTTCAGATCCAGAGGACACATCTCATCCAGAGATGTCAGAATTACAAAGGTACTTCTAAAGCTATGGTCAATCAACAACACTGATATTAAGTCCCTGAACATATGTTGCCTGTATGAAATTAATCTTCGCAGGATCAAAGAGATAAATGCCTTCGAGATTACTAAACCATTGAAACGTCAGCTCTTGTATTGAAGCAAGATCCCAAATATTACAAAAATTTTGTATATTAAATAAAGTTGCTAGTTAAAGATGCAGGTATTTTTACATGAGTTCAGAGCAATAGTTCATCTTTTGCCCATTGACAAACAATATCGAATACTTAAGGAATCTGGGAAACTCAATCATAGGATATCCTCTTGGCTACTGAAATATCAGTTGACAATACCAGAATTGCTAGCAGTTTGGTTGCAATCAGAGCTGAGTTAACTAATGCACAGCTGAGACTTTCCTTGCCCTCCCCTTTTAGCTTTCCCTTAAATTTTGTGTACCTGGATTAAGATCCACAGTTTTAGTCTTTTTTTAAAAGACAAAAATATTATATACTATATAAATATATTAACAACATGCTTCCAAGAATGAAAATCTAATCCTAATGTTGAGTGCAATGACCAAAGGAAGCCTCATTTTAGCTCACCTGGGACAGAGTCTGTTTGTGAACAGCTGGATTTTATTTTCTCTTCCAGGTGAATTGTGAATGTGCCCTGAGTTTGTTGTGCAATGGTGAACTATACTTATTGGTTAACTCTGTTATAAGCATCGCCTTACTGCATTTTTAGATTACATGTATGGTATCTTACATATGACATACTTCAGTATTTCCATGTGGATCTCTTAACAGTCATGTTAAGGATGTTCATGTTGTCATAATAACAACTTGGTGTACCTTCAAGTGCAGAAATCTGACACGACATTACAGTTGGCAGCAATTTTCAAATACAACTGTGGTGGGTTCACCTTGGCTGGCTGCCAGGTGCCCACCAAGCCATTCTCTCACTCCCCCTCCTCAACGGGACAGGGGGAGAAAATATGATGAAAGACTTGTGGGTTGAGATAAGGACAGGGACATCACTCAGCAATTACCGTCACAGGCAAAACAGACTCAACTTGAGGAAATTAATTTAATTTATTGCCAATCAAATCACAGTAGGATGATGAGATATAAGAACAAATATAAAAAGCACCTTTCCCCACCCCACCCTTCTTCCTTGGCTCAACTTCACTCCTGACTTCTCTACCTCATCCCCCCAAGTGGTGCACAGGGAGAGGAACTGGGGTTGTGGTCATTTCATCACACATTGTCTCTGCTGCTCCTTCCTCCTCATGCTTTTTCTCTGCTCCAGTGTGGGGGTCCCTCCCACGCAATACAGTCCTTCATGAATTTCTCCAGTGTGGTCCTTCCCACTGGCTGCAGCTATTCAAGAACTGCTCCAGCACAGGTCTTTCCACAGGGTGCAGCCCTTCAGGAACGGACTGCTGCAGCCTGGGTCCCCTGTGGGGCCACAGATCCTGCCAGGAGCCTACTCCAGCATGGGTTTCCCACGGGGTCACAGCCTCATTCAGGTGCATCCACCTGCTCCAGTGTGGGGTCCTCCATGGGCTGCAGGTGGATATCTGCTCCACCATGGACCTCCACGGGCTGCAGAGGGACAGCCTGCCTCACCATGGTCTTCACCATGGGCTGCAGAGGAATCTCTGCTCCAGTGCCTGAAGGATCCCCCTCCCCCTCCTTCACTGACCTTGGTGTCTGCAGGGATGTTTCTCTCATTCTCACTCCTTTCTCCCATCTGCGGTTGCAAAGCAGTGTTTACTCTTTCTTAAATATGTTATCACAGAGGCACTACCAACATCACTGATCGGCTAATCTTTGGCCAGTGGTGGGTCCGTCTTGGAGCTGGCTGAAACTGGCTCCATCCGACACGGGGGAAGCTTCTGGCATCTTCTCACAGAAGCCATCCCTGCAGCTCCCCAGCTACCAAAACCTTGCCACATAAACCCAATACAACAACAAAATCTCAAACTTCTTTCTGAGTACTTTTATCCAGGGTTTTTCCATAGCTGGGCAAGATTTACTGTGACATTATTAACAAAATCATTATACCGTAAATTTGCCTACCTACTACTTAAAGCTATAGAGTGAACCAGTCTCTTATTTTAAAAAGATAAACTTAAGAGCAAGTCACAACTCTTTTGTGCAACTGTTGTATTATTTTCAGAGGATTTGTCTGAAGAAAAGGGTAAATAGAACAATTATCATAAAAGGTCCTGTTCACTTGACTTCTACAGTTAGAAATGAAATGGTTTTGTCCTTGAGTAGATCTCTGCTTTGTTCAAATGTGTCTGACTTTTCATTGTACATAAAGACTTACACTAGATAATATATCTTATGTGTAAAAATAATGATGTAATTTCAGAGCTGAGACCTGGAAAATACTATCTGCTAAAAAAATGCAAAGCCTTTTGGACCAACTTTGAACAGTACATTTGCTACGTTTCACTGGTTTAATAAATATTCATAAAGCTTTTCTTTACAGGTGCCTGCACTTCCCAGGCTGGGTTTAAAAACATGAGACTTAATTGTGGACACAAATTTGTGTACCTAAGCCTGTAAATGCACTGCCGCCAGAATCAAGTGTTAGCTAGCCAGAATTGCTAGAATTTGTAGTGCCATTGTACATAAATGTTCAGATCGGCATTTCATGTAATTTTCACAGAAAACCAGGAAGATCAGCCCTCATCCTAACCTTAAGGTAAAGACATGTTAAAAATGCCTTTAACTGGATTTGTGCTTTCCAAGTTTATATTGATGCAGTGCTGTTAGCACTTTTTCACTCACTCTGGGCTTTTTGTTCATACAGTCTACAACCCAGAAAAAATCTACCCTTGTAGAATATGCTGAGGATTGCAATGAAGCTTTAAATAATATCTCTAAGTTCTGTGTAATAAATCATATTCTTGTGCTGCTGCTGGCAGCAGCTTTCCACCTGACCTAGAGCATTTTTCCATGACTAAAGCCACTCTCTGCAGGTGTCTTTTAATTCTGCASAGCGACTGCAGAATAGCATCCCGAGATTTGAAAGCTATCCTGTAAGCTCAGCCTGGCAGAGAAAAGGATGTCAGCAGAAGTTGCTAGAAAAAAACAACCCTCAACTCTAAATCAAACTCCAGAACGCTGCTCAGTAACAAGAAAATCTCCAATACTCTGCTGATAAGAATTCTGCTCATCACATAGTTCAGTTCTATATTTTGAAAAATATGTGATAATTCCTTGGTAACTTTGCTCAAAATTATAAAGGAATTGACCACTCTGTGAGATCAAGGCCACTAAAACATGCACTTGAAATAGAAAAGCATGCACACTATTTCTTCTTTTTGTGCCTTGCTACCCCTTCTGACTCACAGCACTGTGACAGGCAGCAACCAAGAACAAAGAGGAAGAGGTACAGGTCTTTCCTGTCACTTGGTTATTGGGATAGAAATCAACAGCTCCAGGAGCAAAAGTTTGATCAGACAGCAACAATGACTGCAGAGGGAGAAGTACATTAATGAGGAAATAACAGAATTAACAGACACCTTAGTGTATGGAGACCAGAAGTGAAGTATGCAAGAGGGAGAAGAGATTAGGATGGTAACAATAAAGGCATGAGAAGAAAAATTTAGACAGGAATACGCAAAGGCAAAGAAAAAAATGCTGAACATAAGATTACAGAGAAGTCAGTTAATTTGGAAAATAAAAACTCTCAGTTTTAAATTATTGTAAAAAATGCAAAAAATGATTTTAAGAAAAAGAAGAAAAAAACCATAAGGAGTGGTCTGCAGAACACTTACACTACAATTTACTGCAGACTTTGTTGGATGCTTAGAACTAAGATTTACCAAGATACTACGTAAAGTTATAGCTCACATCAGGGTATTGGGGTGTGGTGTGCCACTTCTCTCAGCCCTCACAGTGAAGAATCACTTCTAAGATCAGTTCTGGTTGTCTTAGTTGCCCTTTAAATATCAACCCTGAAAATTAAATGAAGACCTCAGGGTCCCTTAAATAACCACATATTTTATTTCTTATTAACCATATGCACACATCAAATGCAATTGTAAATTAGGTTTGCTTGCTGAGAAAAATAGTACTCTGGTACAGTCTGGTGAATTATAGGTGGCCAGATCCTGGACCAGCACATCACTCGCTTCTGATACTTCTATTTCAAGGGTGCTTGTAGGGATTTTACCTAGGTAGATAGACAGGTCTCAACTCTAGACTTGTGCCTACAGTCATGCTGTGAATTGCAAGGGGAGTTTATGTTAGGGCTATAGGTGGGAGAGAGGGAGGAAAGACACCTTGAAGATTACTACCTCCCATTCAGAAGACATGAGCATGCTTCTTAGATGAATGAGGGTAGCCTGTGACTTCCCACCTTGTATTATTTCATGCCTACGTTCTGAAAAACTACCAGGTTTGCACCATGTTTTCTTTAACTGGGTGGCATTCAAACACAGGGCAGAAGAGGCCTCATATGTGGTTACCATGCTGCTGTGTGAAGAGTGGGGATCTGAGCCAACGATCAGTCAAGTGGTAGGCTGGATAGACAGCTTGAAGGTCTTCAATCCGTAAGAACTACACTGAACTGAAGACAGACGTGCAACGTTCTTCCAGCACTCACTGGATGTTGGGGAAATGCTCCTTTATGAGCACTCTGTGGGCTGTGCCTCAGTGCCCATCTTTGCCCATTGAAAGACAGCGGATGACATTCAGAACCTACCAGAGTTAATTGGAAATTTGTCATTGACCTCAAGAGAGGCGGGATTACTGACATGATTTCCACTTGTTTATTGAGCTTTTGTGGTTGGTAAGGCTGGTAAGGACGAGCCACTTTTGTGGAAGGACTGTATTTTGCCCAGAGACAATAAGAGATAGTTGCTAACAAGCCTCGCAGCCTCTTGTGTTCCTGGAACAAAAGAGTGCATGATTTTTCTCTGCAAATGAAGAACAGAAATACCCTTTTATCATTAGCAGGCTGCAAATGAAAAACCAAAATCCCAGAGTTGCCCCTCTATTAAATGGTTTTAGTGTTCCCATCAGGTTACATAATATTTCATACACTGATAATTTTAATAGTTATCTCAGGACAAAGAAGAAAGAATCGTTTGACTTTTTAAAAGCTTTGCAAAGGAAAATGTTCCAAATTGGAATATAAGTTAATTAATCCAAGGTTGAAAGATTCAGTTTAAATAATGAACTGCAAATCCTTAAGAAGTTAGAGTCACATGCTTTTACTTGTTCTTGTGATCATCTTACTCCAAAACTGTTGATTTTCATCATTGGAAAAGCATAACTTAATGCTATAAATTCAAATCCTCAAGTAACATTTTGGGCCAGAGCCTCAGTTTATGTTTATGTTTTGAAGGTGTGCTGTTTACACCAGAAGAAATACTGTTCTTACAGGAGAAATTTTCATCATATGATTAGATAATACATTGGCAATAGAAGTGTCATAATCCAAAATATAAACAAGATGTCTGTATTGAATTATGATTTACTTATAACAAAGGACTTTCCCTAATTAGGTACTATTTAAACAGATTTTTTTAAAGGTTTTAGATATTTTGAGCCATAATTCAATGTTTTTAGTTATGCCTGTTACTATATGCAAGTTACTATATCTGTTAATTTTATTGAAAATCAAGAGAATTTCTGCCATTTCCTTATGGTAATGGGTCAGTTTTTGATAATTTTCTGTCTGGAATAAAAGGGGAAAGGATGAGATAGCAACAGGGACAGCAAGTCAGCAAATAAAGCACAATCTGCCTGAAAAGCATGGAAGGCTGGGGCAAGCAAATACAAGATAGAAATATGAAGTTAAAGAATACATAATAAAAAATATAGCTCTTTGGTAAATGTGATTGATTATGAGTATTAAACATGAATATCATCAGTGAGCGCTGGTACTATTCACACAGCAAAATGCTTGGATACAGCTGATTCTCACAAGAGAGTGTACTAAGTGTTCTGTGTTCAGCGAACAAATCACTTCCTCAGAGTCCTCAAGGATATTCATTTCAGACTCTTAAGAAAGGCTAAACCATGTTTATATTAGAAACCCATGTTTCTAATATAATAGGGACCATGCAAACTTGTGTATCAGTATTCGTTTACTAAATTTGTAAACATATGAAGAGCTCACTTAGGTGATAATTTTAAAACTAAGAAAGCAGAGCAAGAAAGTGAAAGAAAGGGCCATAAAGATAATTTTATATAAAGTTTATTGTGTCTGTTGTAGTGATACTATTTCAGCAATCTCCCTCTCTTTCTCTCAATATGAAAATAAAAAGAAATGTAACAGAGCAAAAGAAAGCAGAAGAAACCAAAGATAATTGATAGATATGGTGATGACATTTCATGCTTCATCTAATGAATTCACCTTTGGTATTATTTGTTTTAATTCTATTTTCTGCCTTCAACTGAAAGCTGTGAGCAAGTTTTTCTCAATGTGATTATATTAATGTAACCAATGACTGGAGAATGCCAAACAATGCAGAGTCTCATAATTTTGTTCTGAGTCTGTTTTTTCATGGATATGGACATATGCTTTAGAATTCCTGCTCTGCGAAGGGCTTTTAGCACTTCCTTCTTTCTCAAGTACTCAGTGCAAGAAGTCTTGTTACCAGTGGGGACATCTGATTGCTATTTTAATATAAATAGTTACTAAAATATCCATTCTACGTTGTTTATCCTGACCTTTGAACATTATTATCCTGATTCTTGAAAATCACCTGAAATACCTCCCCAAAATAATTAATATCTGAGGATTAAATTTTGCACAGCAAATTCCAGCCTCAGTAGGTGGTCAAGGTTTTATACACCTGTAAACCGTATTTAATGACTGAAGAGTTGAGTAGTCTTATATAATGCCTGCTCTGCTAGTTATATTAAAAGTTCCTTTTAATTTGATTTGTGCAAGACTGGGTGCTGTCAAAACCTCACTGAATTACTGACAGTAAATAGTATTAATTATAAGTATAGGCTTTTTTTTTTTTTTTGAAAGCACATCACTCTAAACCATGCTTTCAAATTGTTATTTGCAAAACTCACGACCTTGATCAACTTTAAATTAACAGTGCCGTAATTCTCAAACATTCATATGTCTCTGCTTTTAATGGAAAATTGTTTGTGGGGTTTTATTCCCCAGTTCAAATCAAACCTAAAAAGAAAATTGGGCTTTGTAATTTTGGTATGCTGATGACGTGCAGTGAATTGTGTTCATAAAAATTTTTGGTGGCTTCAAGTGCACTAGCCTTCTCTACACTTCTGCATTAATCATTATCTGAGTCATTTGTCCTTTGAGCTGTGCATACAGATGTGCATGCTATATGATCTCTGGTATCTCAATTATAGCAAGATTTGTTAGTTAGCTATACTACTATATCATCAAAACCTAATTTGTGTTTCAGAAGAGTGAGGGGTAATTCCATTAGCGTACTTACTCATACCTCTTCAGAGCAAGGAAATTTGTATGGTATTTGTGACCAAGCATGTCTTATGGTTTTAAAACGCAAATCCATATTTTAGTTATGACTTCAACCTTGACCTCAGAGTTAAACCCAGTGTTTTATCCATTTGCTCTCTGAAGCCTGAAACAGGATGCGCATGTGAAATAGGTATTTAAAAGTAGTTTTGTCTGATTTGCATACTGCCTGCTATATTTGTAATTATTTTTGTTTGACATGGTACAACTGCAACTAGCATAAAATCAAACGCAGTAAACCAGTAAATTGTTTTGCTGCTTGCCTGTTAGCAGCATGCTAAGAATGCTAGAGTACATCACTAGGAAAACTAACAAGAATTTTAAGCTCCAAGTCTGAAAACAA
The DNA here is from genome assembly GCA_030449065.1 of Oceanodroma leucorhoa. NCBI lineage: Eukaryota > Metazoa > Chordata > Aves > Procellariiformes > Oceanodroma > Oceanodroma leucorhoa. The sequence goes on from JASVER010000081.1 coordinate 160,246, forward strand.
ATTTTCTTTATTTCTCGCCCCCTTTTTTCTTTTCTAATGTAGACACTATATTTCATGCCTTCCTTTTCCTCCTTTGAAATTAGTTCATCCCTTTTAATATACTTTGGAAATGGTTTTCTAGCTTGTCAAAAGATTTGTAAGGCATGGATAAAAAGTCAAGCTTGTTGACTTCTGGAGCAATTAACAGAATCACAGATAGCCTATTTCTTAGCCTATTTTCTCAGTCCAGCCGTCAGTGCAATTACCCACATTAGAGAAATTTTCTCATATAGAAAAGAGGGTCACAAGTCCAAGAAAGTTAAAAAGTTGACTCCAGGAAATATAACTGTTTCGTTTTAATGCTTCTTCATCAGCCACTCCCAAGGCTATCAGAAAAAAGTAGTTTCTGTCAGTATCTTGAAATACTTATGTAACTTTGTAGTCCTGGAGAAACTCTCAGAAGGGAGTATTTTGGTGTTTAATATTGTACTTTTTAATTTCTAAGCTGCTTGTCCAAAACTAATACAAAACCTGAAAGATCCTTCTTCCAACATGCATAGATAGGCTTTCGTGCAGGATGTTAACATTCAGGGGATTTTAGTTACTATACCTTTTAATTTTAATATGTACTTCCCCAGTGAGATAATGTTCCCACCGTTAGCACTGTAGCACTTAGCTTCACTGCACACCAAAACAGCCTTTATTATGTTGGGTAAGCAGGCTGATTTCCTTTTAGATTAGATTTTTAGATTTAATTTTTTTTTCCTTTTTCTTTAACTGTGGTAGATCAGCTAGGGGAAAGCTTTAGAGGGCACAAAGTAAACGAGATTTTTCACTGTTCCTAATAAGGGAGTGCAACAAACTTGTGACCCGCTTCAGAAGAATTTGATAGGTGCTTATACAAGTTTCCACTTAATATAACAAGTCTGTTGCTAAAGTTTTAAATGAAGACTATGCTTAAATCAGACTGAAGATGCTTAAGAATATAGCAACTCGTATAACTGCTGTTGGGCTCCTTAGGTAATTTTTTTCTTAAACAGGATAATACATTTCAAACAGTAGCAATTATTTGCATTAAAAAAATGGGGCAGTTACAGAGGGGAGTAAGGCTAACTGCTCAAGCCCTCACTCTTTTCACATGAAACCCCTTTTTCTCACTGAAGATGAAAGATATGATTAAAGTTGAGGCCAAACTAAATAGTACTCAAGATTAGCACAGTTCTTAAATTACTAGAGTTGACACATCCATCCAACCCTGGTCGTTTAAGTACAAAATGTAATATGTACTTAATGAGAGGTTTAATGAGAAATTTAAAAATCTCCTGTTTTCCCAGTTCAAGATGTTGATTTATACTCAACAACAGAAAAGGTCGACCATAAACTAAAATGTGACCAAAATAACTCTGGACAGTACCTCTTGCCATCTTGCTAAAGAAAACACTCTTTGAAGAGACAGTTGAACAGATTCTGTTTTAAGCCAAGTTGGGAGATGAAATTATTATACATTTTCACTAGCATTACTAGCATTTTGTATTCACTATCTCTTCCTTGGATCAACATGAATATGTTGCATTTAAAATGCAAATTGAGGTGCATATCAACATTCCACAATTCCGATGAAACAGTAACTGTTTAAGTTTATGTTGTTTTTGACATAGTTCCCCCTCTTCTGTCATCTTCTGAACTCCATCTCATTTTCAGTGTCCAGTAGTGTGTTATCTCAAAACTACTTTATTATTATTATTATTCTAATTTGACTGATAAGCGTCTGTGTGATTGCTGTTTCTTTGATCTGAAAATTGAAAACACGTCCATTTCTGAGGAAGAATTTGTGAAAAGGTTACTGTGGGATTCCATATTTTACCATCATTTATTAATGGCAGATTGAATTTACTCCTTTGTAAAGTAAGAGAAGTATCTTGTTAAATACTTTCTATCTCAGCCTATCTAAGTGACATTGATCTAGCACTTCTATTATTTAATGACCAAAGATGAAGTGATGATTTCACACATATATCAACACATACCTGTGGAACTGCACGTAAGTGTAACTACTGGCCTAGTTTCAAGACAGTGATACTACAAAAATAACATGGAGCACATGCATTTGCCTAGGGGTTAAAGTGAGGATCTAAAAGACGTATTTTCCATGTCGTAGAAATTTCATATTTTATTAATTAATAAAATTAATTCATTTTTCCCAATCCAAAATGGAAAAAAATGAAGCAGTTCCAAAATTTCACATGAAAAATAATTTTGAAAACAAACACATTTGGTTTTGATCAGATGAAACGTTCTACATAGATTTTGACCTAAGAATACAATTTCCTACAATATTTTAAAAAATAAGTAATTTACTTCAAAGCAACGATGAGAACATTCAATCCATTTGAGTTTTAAATGAAAATTCCTTTAGCTTTTGATGACTAGATATTTTCAACTGCAGCACAAAACGTTTAGTGCTAATGAAAGCACCTGAGGATTTCTACCCCAAATGTATTTTCATGGCCTACAGTGACTTTTCAATAATATAAAGAAGAAAAATTGGGTAATAAATGTACTGATATTGACTCGGATAAAAAAACCCACAAATTAACCTCAATAATAGGTGATTATGTTTCAAATGGAGTGCATTTGAAGACAAATTTAGAAAACCAAAAACTTTACATTTGGAACTGCAGTGACAAACACTGTGGCATGTTTATTTCAGTTAACTTTGTTGGTGAGATGTTGCACAGTTTAACTATCTGTAATCTTTGGCTTCCCAAAGGAAGTTAATTATATAAGGGGAAGTTAATTATATAAGTGTAAGTTAATTATATAAGCCCAGGTTTTGTATCATAAAATGAATGCTTTTCATTTCATTTTGTTTAAAGGGCAAGAATAAAATTATTTTGATTTTGCTATCAAGGAGAAGAGAAAACAAGATTTCTGATCACTGGAAATACATGAGAATTCATTATAATGATCCTCATCAATTAATTCAACATCTTGGTCAAGGGGGATGGGAGGCAGTTATATGCAAAGTCACATTTTGTGTTTAATTTTGTCATTGACTTCTCTCTAATCTCCTCTGACTGTAACCCAGCTGTTTTTAATCCATCAGCCTATGTTCTCAAGATCCTGATCCCGTAGAAAGAGACTGATATATGCCTGTGCATCACCTATTGCTAGTGGTGCCATTGGAAACAGCTAAACTTATAATGTGATTTACTATGTAAGGAAAAGAGACTATCATTTAGAAAAGATTAGTTAATTTCTTTCTTGCATTTGAATCTTACTTGATGTTTAATGCCATTTAGTCTTGATTTAATGCCATTCCACCAATTACTAGCAGGTTCTGCCATCAGATCAGCTGTGCTTTGTGATCAATAGTTTTGCAGTTTGCCAGAAAGTCTAACAGCACCAGCTTGGACAATTGTCCTTTGTATATAGCTTTCAGGAAATCGTAGAATCACAGAATATCTCAAGTTGGAAGGGACCATAAGGATCATAGGGTCCGGCTCCCTGCTCCTCCCAGGACTACGTAAAACTAAACCATATGACTAAGAGCATTGTCCAGATGCTCCTTGAACTCTGACAGGCTTGGTGCCGTGACCACTTCCCTGGGGAGCCTGTTCCAGTGACCGACCACCCTCTCAGTGAAGAACCTTTTCCTAATGTCCAACCTGAACTAGCAAATCATCTGTCTTTGTCACCTCTTCTGTTTCTATGCCAAGTCTGGGTCTGAAGTTGGGCTGGTAGGGACTTTTGTTGTGAAACAGATGATGTGGTAGTTGAAGGGCTGGAGAACACTGAGGGATTACTTTTCAGGTAAACTGATCCATTGAGTCAGTCTGCAGTGACGCAGGATCTCTGCAAGAAAACAGTTGACGATTTCTCCCAAATGTGCAATAGTATTCACTCTTAATATCTATACTCCTTTGTCAGAGGTGATTTTGGTGCATGTAGTGACAACTACAAATCTACCCTTGTCTCTTCTTCATGGTGTTAAGTTGTGAGGAAAGATCTCTTTTCAGTGACTCTGAGCAAAGTTTATTTATTTATCGAGCTGGAACTACCTGTGTTACCCATTTACTGCCTTTTTATGAGACTTGGAAGTTGTAGAATCTACATTTTATTAAACCAGTAATTGGTTGGGAAAAGGTAAGAAAATGACTCTAAATTTTATCTGATCCCTCTCTGGAAACATTCAGAAAATCCTTTGACTATAGACTTACCAGGTATTTCTGCCCTTTCTTTCTGTATGTTTTCTACAGTTCACAATTCATTTCTTAGATATCTCTCCCTTTATATTATTCACCTTGTTTGGAGCATGTTGGAATCATGTGTGTGGCTCCCTTTCCCTCAAAGCTTTGAGGAATCTGCTATAATAAATTATCTCATGTCCATCTATTTTGGGTTAGAACTGAGATACTTGCGCAACTTTCCTCATCTCCCCAATTTTCCTTTATCTTATGGTTAATGAAGCATCTCTAAGACTTTCTCACCAACACCAGAGAGCACCAGAGAAAGAAACAGTTGTAATAGTCTGGTTCTCACATTCTTCTGCAAAATAATTCTGCCTAACAAAACAATATAATCTCCCTGAGGTTTATGGGTCATTTAATATTTCTCTCTTATTTGCTACATATTTTTCTCTGCTGAGCCACTGATTTACTTAGCAGCTGTCATTCTGTGTAGCTCTTCCAGTTGTTCTGCCTGGCACTAGGCTACCATATTGTCATGCTATTTGGAATCCCATCTCTTTGCTGCACTTCTAGTGTGCATTCAGTCTTTTTTTCGTGGCTCTGAACTGAAAGAATTCATTGAGATCATCTAAAAGAAAGAAAATCACCTTAAATATTCTTCACAAGTTGAAACAGGCCTACATACTAATGTAGACGAAAGAGGTCAGTTAGATATGTTTTAAAAATAAAATAACAAGTTGGTGCATTTTATTTTATAAATTTCTGCTACGCTGAGAAATTCAGGAACATGACTTTGCTTTCTTGGCTTGGCAGAAGACTTGTATATTTCAAAGGTAGTGAGAGGTGTGCCAGGAAGATTTCACTGAAAACAAATTAAATCAGACAGGCCAAAATGCAGATCTAAAAACACTGGCCACTTATCTCCCTGCTTGGGATTTGAGTAATAATCCAACTAATTCCTTATAAAAACATTAATTTGTATGTATGGCTATAGACGCACACAAAGCAGTCAGGCCATCATACAGTGTGATAGGCTGCAGTACAGTTCAGGGTGTCATAAATGCATAATAACAATGGTAACACTCAAATACAAAACCAAAAGAAGGTCTCATCTGAACATGTGTCAATGAAAGTGCATAGTTCCAAGGAAAGCTGCAAGGTGGTCCTTTCTTAGGAAAGGAAAGGAAAGGAAAGGAAAGGAAAGGAAAGGAAAGGAAAGGAAAGGAAAGGGAAAGGGAAAGGGAAAGGAAAGGGAAAGGAAAGAGGAAAGGAAAAAGGAAAGGAAAAAGGAAGGGGAAAAGGAAGGGGAGAAGGAAAGGAAAGGAAAAAGGAAAGGAAAGAAGACAGGAAAAAGGAACGGAAAAAGGAAAGGAAAAGGAAAGGAAAAAGGAAGAGGAAAAGGAAGGGGAGAAGGAAGGGAAAAAGGAAAGGAAGGGGAAAAGGAAGGGGAAAAGGAAGGGGAAAAGGAAGGGGAAAAGGAAGGGGAAAAGGGAAGGGAAGGG
>JASVER010000081.1:166607-194932 GCA_030449065.1 Oceanodroma leucorhoa
AAAGAAAAGAAAAGAAAAGAAAAGAAAAGAAAAGAAAAGAAAAGAAAAGAAAAGAAAAGAAAAGAAAAGAAAAGAAAAGAAAAGAAAAGAAAAGAAAGAAAAAGAAAAGAAAAGAAAAGAAAAGAAAAGAAAAGAAAAGAAAAGAAAAGAAAGAAAAAGAAAAGAAAAGAAAAAAAAGAAAAGAAAAGAAAATATGCTTACAAATGTTAAGAACGAAGAAAATCCTTACTCCTATGGATGAACAGGTCATCTAAAGGACGATTCATGTTTAAGAATAGCCAAGACTTGATGACCCTCTGAAGAAATAGTGAAACTATCAGCTGTTACCTATGTCCCTTTAATTATGTCTATATTGCTATAGCTTAGGTGGCAAAAAGTTGTGATAACAAACTATCACCATTTCACTTTTGACTGCAGTTCCAAGAGGATTCACAAGATGGCAAAGACCAAAGTGTTCTTTAACCTCCAGATATCTCTTGTTTTTCCTCATTCAACATACTTCAGAGAACAATAGGATAATTTAGGTTGGAAGGGATGGGAGGAAGATTAGTTTTGATCTCTTGATCAGACCAGGTCACTCAGAGCTTTATCCAGATGAGATTTGAAGACCTTGGGGGTGGATATGGCACGACCTCTCCAGACCTCTTCTCCACTGCTGGACTGTCCTTTTAAGAAAAATATTTCTCCTGATACCCACTCTAAACCTCTCTTGTTTCAGTTTGTGTCTGTTGTCTCTTGTCCTCCTGCTATAAACATCTGTGAAGAACCTAGCCGCGCCTTCTTGATCTCCTCCCCAGACGTGCTGATGGTAAGTGCCTCTGAAGCCATCCCCTCTCCAGGCTGAACAAGTCCTGGTCCCACAGCATCTCCCTGCAGGGCCTGTTCTCCAGCCCCTGTCCATCTTCTTTGCCCTCCACAGAACTCTGTCCAGTTCATCAATGTTTTTCCTGTATGGGGGGGCCCAAACTGGACACAGCATCTAGATGTGGTCTAGTGAGCACTAAGTAGAGGGAAATAGCCACCCTGCCCAACCTATTGGACTTGCTCCTGTTCATACACCCCAAGATGCTGTTGGCCTTCTCTATTGCCAGAGCACACTGCTAGCTTATTGTTGTGGTTTAACTCCAGCCCGCAACTAAGCCCACACAGCCACTGGCTGACTCCCCCCCGGTGGGATGGGGGAAGGAATTGGAAGGGTAAAAGTGAAAAAACTTGTGGGTTGAGATAAATACAGTTTAATAGGTACAGCAAAAGCCTTGCACGCAAGCAAAGCGTGCAAGGAATTCATCCACTCCTTCCCATGGCAGGCAGGTGTTCAGCCATCTCCAGGAAAGCAGGGCTCCATCACATGTAACGGTTACTTCGGAAAACAAACACCATCACTCTGAATGTCCCCCCTTCCTTCGTCTTCCCTCAGCTTTATATGCAGAGCATGACATCATATGGTATGGAATACCCCGTTGGCCAGTTGGGTTAGCTGTCCTGACTATGCTCCCTCCCAGCTTCTTGTGCACCTGGCAGAGCATGGGAAGCTGAAAAGTCCTTGACTAGTGTAAACACTACTTAGCCACAACTAAAACATCAGTGTGTTATCAACACTATTCTCATACTAAATCCAAAACACAGCACTATACCAATTACTAAGAAGAAAATTAACTCTATCCCAGCCGAAACCAGGACACTCATATTCAGCTCAATGTCTTTATCTTAATATTGAAAGAAAAAATCAAATTATTATAAAAGTGCAGTGAATAATGTGTATTGTTGAACTTCACTGATAAAGAGGAAGATCAAGTTTGTCTGTGTACATTTGACTGTATGTGTACCTTATCATGCTGCCCTGTTTAGAAATGACAAATAGGTACAGTATTATTCCATTACAAAATGGTCTATCTGCCTGAGAGACAACAACTTCTGGTCTTATATTATGGAAGTTTTGAAGTTATTTTGTCCTGAGATTATTCTTCAAATAGAAAGGTTATTGAATGTTACATGAATTGCAGTCATTAAATATCAGTTCAATCTGGAAGATTTTAAATGCAGTATATCAAAAAAATATACCCTAAAACCACACTTTGCAAGGTACATCTTAACGTTCTTCAGGTTAGCCAAGATATGGAATAATTTGTTACTTATGTTGAAAACAATTTGACTATTCTTGTCTCAACCAAAAGTAGCATGAAAAAAATAAGTAGGTAAAGCCATGAATTAAACACTGTTTTAATGATTTTGGTTCTGTCAGAACTCAATTTACATTTCAGCTCTTAACACTGCATGGAATCTGGGAGTATTATTTAACTCCAGGAACAACAGTAAATGCTACTGTAAAGTGTTCTAACGTGAGTGACAATAAGGTCAAAGCCCACTTGAAAACAATTCACATTTTAGATCCCTTTCCAATGAGTAAGGACTGAGAGCTTTCTAATTTTATATTCCTTCTGTGTGTACATGTACTTATTGTATTTGTAGCGTACGTATGTGGTAGCTGTTCATTGTTTTCATAATCTTAAAAAAAAGGTATAGTGGAAAGGATTAGTGTAAATAAAAATGTACAGAAAATTCCTGAAATAAATGGAAAATATTAACATTTTCACTTTTGTAAAGAAACCTCTTTTTCTCAGTGTGCTTATGGGTTAATGCAGAGGGTTATTGCCTAACAACCACACAGCAGTCAAATCTCATCACCTTCAGCAGGAATAATTTATGGTTTAATCTTACATGCAGGCATATTAAATTAGTATTACTCATCAGAACTCACTTATTAATAAAACAAGCTGAATTAGCCACCAGAGAATCATATTTGGAAATTCAATGACAATTTTACATTTTTAATAAAGGCTCAGAAATATTATTGCAGAGCAGGTGGTATGAAGAAATGTGGTCAAATTTGACATTCATTAATAATTGAAGTGTGGAACGTGACAGAGGTGAAAATTGATATTGATTTTTTTCCCCTCTAATATTTGGATGAGTTCTGAAAAGTAAATAAAATGAGATAACAAGATATATCAAGTCACCCTGATTTCTTTGATCACCCCTCCCTGTATGCACACATATATATCACTATTTTCCCTATCATGTTTTTGAATAATTCAACACCCACAGTCTTTCCAGTTCAATGCATTATAAAACACACTCAAGCTGAGTTTCAATCATATTAGACTGAAAGCTGAATTTTTTATGAAGGATTATTTAAAACAAAATGTGTCTTGGGTCCTACAGTCTCTGAAACCAAACAATCCTGAGAGCTCAGTGAAGAAATGTCAACACTGTGGAGAATTTTTCGATTCAAAAAATTAAAGGAATCCTGTTTGATGTATATTAACCATATCAATATTAACAACCTTCTGCTGGATTTCCGAAGTGATATGAGAGTGGCAGTATTATCAGCCTTGTATTTCAACTAGTTGTGAAAGCTCTGAAATAGTTGTACTCACGCTTGTACTCACGATCTTGACCTGCCTTTGCGACAGCTCCAGCAACACTCCTACTAATTTCAGTAATGCCAATCTGCAGGCTCAGTTGAGGTTAGCCTCACTGAACTCCAAGCACGCAAGGAGGGCCACCAGCCTCTGCTGACCAAACTCCAGCACACTATAGGCATCTCCATGTCTCCATGGGGTATTTGCTTCAGGATTTACATGGCTATTAGAGGTCTGTAATACACTCCATCACGCATGTGAGTTTTTTTCAGCATTTCCCACCTCTTTTTGTCCTCACATTGAAGAGGCTTGTGGTCAGGATCTTCTTTACAAGACATCTCTTGGTTTCCATTCTTCATCTACTTGAATGACTGGGTTCCCCTTTCTTGGCCCAGTACTGGTGACAGCAATAAGGGAAACTCACTGAAAATGAGCTAGAGCCTTCCATTCCTATGTGTTTACAAAAGAAAATACCTTGCTTCTGGAGGAAATCATCTACTCACATATTCTGGCTGAAGGTGCAAATGTTATGCAGAAAATAAAGGAAAAAATCACTTTGTCTAATGTTCACTGCAGCTGTCTTCCATTGGAAGCTTTAACATAGCCACATACATATCCACACTTCAGGTTCTCTGCAATATCACCCTCCTTCCTTCTGTACAGTCTCCTATAAGCTTGTCTAGAACTGCAAGAAGATCTTGTTCTCATGGAATTTATCTCAGTGATTTTCTGGATTTCATGCTATACAACTTACCTAGATAATCAGCCCACAGAGTATTGTTCAATAGATTTAACAATCTTCTCAGCCGAATTAGCTCTCTAGAGTTAATCTATGAGATAGGAGGAGATAAAGGAGTCTTCTCTTATACTTTCTGTAAAAAAAACAAAGGCAGCTACAAAAATGCTAAAGCAGCAGAACATTCAGAAAAAACAATACCAATTAGGAGTTAAGAAGAAGAGAGGAAGTAGAAAAGTTCAAAAGCAGTAGAGAGAAACTGTGTCAACTCATTAGATTTCCTTCAATTTTTTTTTAAGTATGCTTTCATGTTTTGAGATGAGCATCTCTGCTCCAAGATATTGAGCACAAATAATATTGATTGACTGCAGTTATTTTATGCTCTCATGCCTTCTGCCTGCTGCAGAACAAGTAACCGCTTGCAGGTCCTGTTGACTGTGTTAACAGAGCAAATGAATGATGCTCTAGGTCTCATTTTGTAAGAATGAATTTATATTGACTTCAATAGCCAGAATTAATGAAATCTAGTCAAATAACTGAAAAGGTATTCCACAAGGTATTTTGCTTTAATTAGTGAGAAGTATTGCAGAAAATATGAGTCAGCTGCGATTTTTAAACATAACAATATATTATTCTCCATTCATGTCTGTCATATATTAATGTTGGAAACATAACTCCAAATTGTGAGTTGTGAGCTATTTGGAATTTTCCATTTCTTGGTTTTTTTTTTTTTTTTTAATATTATATGTAGGTTTTAATCAGATGGAAAATATAATAATAAAAAAAAGGTTAGTATTTTAATTAAAATGAGAAAATAGCTTAATCAGCAACAATGAGCAGCCACAACTGGGCAAGTTAGATTGTTCTTATGTGACACGGTGCAAACAGGAACATGTTCCCTTATGTAAAAATTGCAGTTAGTTGTTCAACAAAAAGATCATGCAAATGGAAGTATTTGTCTGTAACAGTTACCAACTTTTGATGTACTTTTCTATCAGCAAAAATGGATTTGATAAGCAGAAGAAAAAGTAAACAATAAAGAGGTGGGAGCACATGGTTTAAATTGCTTGATTGCAGCATTTGGAAAATAAGTGTCCTTTTGAATTTAGGCCATCAGTGCACTGTAGGCTACAATGCGTTTCTTCTCACCTTCCCGGTTGCCCTTACAAAACAGATACGGGGCTCTGGAGCTTGAGGGCCAGGCAAATGTGGAAGCAGAGGAAGGTCTATCCAGGGGCTTGCCTGGGGTGAGTCAGGAAACCCCACGCATTACGACTGCCACTCTTAAGAAAAAAAGGAGGGTAATTGTCGTGGGTGATTCCCTTCTGAGGGGAACGGAGGGCCCCATATGCCGACCAGACCCATCCCACAGGGAGGTCTGCTGCCTCCCGGGGGCCCGGGTTAGGGACGTAACCAAGAAACTCCCCCATCTGGTATGGCCCTCTGACTCCTATCCGCTGTTGGTCATGCAGGTAGGCAGCGACGAAATTGCAGGGAGAAGCCCCGAAGCAATCAAGAGGGACTTCAGGGCACTGGGGAGATCGATTGCGGGATCGGGAGCACAGGTGGTGTTTTTCTCAATCCCTTCAGTGGTGGGGAAGAACACTGAAAGGAAAAGGAAAACGCAGCTGATTAACAAGTGGCTCAGAGGCTGGTGCCACCAGCTGAACTTTGGCTTTTTTGACCACAGGGAGGTTTACAAGGCACCGGGCCTGTTGGCGACAGATGGAGTACATCTGTCTCAAAGGGGGAAAAGGATTCTTGCCCATGAGTTGGCGGGGCTCATTGAGAGGGCTTTAAACTAGGTACGAAGGGGGGAGGGGATAGAGCCACGCTCGAGAGAGATGAGCCTAGGGGTGGCGTGCCAATCTCGGGGGTGAGACCGATAGCCCAGCTCAAGTGCATCTACACCAATGCACGCAGCATGGGTGGCAAACAGGAGGAGCTGGAAGCCATTGTTCAGCAAGACAGCTATGACTTGGTTGCCATCACGGAAACGTGGTGGGATGACTCTCATGACTGGAGTGCTGCAATGGATGGCTACAAGCTCTTCAGAAGGGTCAAGCGAGGAAGGAGAGGCGGTGGCGTAGCTCTGTATGTGAGGGACTGTTTCGACTGTACAGAGCTCGACGTTTGTGATGATCGGATTGAGTGCTTATGGGTTAGGATGAGGGGGAAGGCCGGTGAGGCGGATATCCTGCTGGGAGTCTGTTATAGACCACCCAACCAGGATGAAGAGGCAGATGAAGCGTTCTACAAGCGGCTGGCAGAAGTCTCGCGATTGCTAGCCCTTGTCCTCGTGGGGGACTTCAACTTGCCCGACGTCTGCTGGAAATACAAGACAGCAGAGAGGAAACAGTCGAGGAGGTTCCTGGAGTGTGTGGAAGATARCGTCCTGAGGCAGCTGGTAAGCGAGCCTACCAGGGGAGGTGCCTCGCTCGACCTGCTGTTTACCAACAGAGAAGGACTGGTGGGAGATGTGGTGGTCGGAGGCCGTCTTGGGCTCAGCGACCATGAAATGATAGAATTTTCGATTCTCGGGGAAGTAAGGAGAGGGGTCAGTAAGACTGCTACCATGGATCTCCGGAGGGCAGTCTTTGGCCTGTTCAGGATGCTGATTCAGAGAGTCCCTTGGGAAGCGGTCCTGAAGGGCAGAGGGGCCCAGGAAGGCTGGACATTCTTCAAGGAGGAAGTCTTAAAAGCGCAGGAGTGGGCTGTCCTTGTGTGCCGTAAGAGGAGCTGGCGGGGAAGACGACTGGCCTGGCTGAACAGGGAGCTTTTGCTGGGACTCAGGGAAAAAAGGAGAGTCTATCCCTGTTGGAAGGAAGGGCGGGTGACTCAGGAAGAGTAGAGGGATCTCGTCAGTTCGTGCAGAGAGGGAACTAGGAAGGCAAAAGCACAGCTGGAACTCAATCTGGCCACTGTCGTCAGGGACAACAAAAAATGTTTTTACAAATATGTTAACGACAAAAAGAGGGCCAAGGAGAATCTCCCTCCCTTATTGGATGCCGGGGGGAAMATTGCCACYRAGGATGAGGAAAAAGCTGAGGTGCTTAATGCCTTCTTTGCCTCAGTCTTTAATATTTAGACCGGTGATCCTCAGAGTATTCACCCCCCTGAGCTGGAAGATGGGGATGGGGAGCAGAGTAATCCCCCATAATCGAAGAGGAAGAGGTTAATGACCTGCTATGCCACCTGGACATACACAAGTCTATGGGGCCGGATGGGATCCACCCGAGAGTACTGAGGGAGCTGGCAGAGGAGCTTGCCAAGCCGCTCTCCATCATTTATCACCGGTCCTGGTTAACGGGGGAGGTCCCGGATGACTGGAGGCTTGCCAATGTGACACCCATCTACAAGAAGGGCCAGAAGGAGGATCCGGGGAACTACAGGCCTATCAGCCTGACTTTGGTGCCGGGGAAGATCATGGAGCGGTTCATCTTGGGGGCGCTCACAAGGCAGGTGTGCGACAACAGGGGATTTCCCCCAGCCAGCATGGGTTCATGAAGGGCAGGTCCTCCTTGACCAACCTGATCTCCTTCTATGTCCAGGTGACCCGCCTAGTGGATGAGGGGAAGGCTGTGGATGTGGTCTACCTGGACTTCAGCAAAGCCTTTGACACTGTCTCCCACAGCATCCTCCTGGAGAAGCTGGCGGCTCATGGCTCGGACAGGTGTACTCTTCGCTGGGTAAAAAACTGGCTGGACAGCTGAGCCCAGAGAGTTGTGGTGAATGGAGTCAAATCCAGTTGGCGGCCAGTCACGAGCGGTGTTCCCCAGGGCTCAGTTTTGGGGCCAGTCTTGTTTAACATCTTTATCAATGATCTGGATGAGGGGATCGAGTGCACCCTCAGTGAGTTCGCAGATGACACCAAGTTGGGAGGGAGTGTTGATCTGCCTGAGGGTAGGAAGGCTCTGCAGAGGGATCTGGACAGGCTGGATCAATGGGCCGAGGCCAATTGCATGAGGTTCAACAAGACCAAGTGCCAGGTCCTGCACTTGGGTCACAACAACCCCGGGCAACGCTACAGGCTTGGGGAAGAGTGGCTGGAAAGCTGCCTGGCGGAAAAGGACCTGGGGGTGCTGGTCGACAGCCGGCTGAACATGAGCCGGCAATGTGCCCAGGTGGCCAAGAAGGCCAATAGCATCCTGGCCTCTATCAGGAATAGTGTGGCCAGCAGGAGTAGGAAGGTGATCGTGCCCCTGTACTCGGCACTGGTGAGGCCACACCTCGAATACTGTGTTCAGTTTTGGGCCCCTCACTAGAAGAAGGACACTGAAGTGCTGGAGCGTGTCCAGAGAAGGGCGACGAGGCTGGTGAAGGGTCTGGAGAACAGGTCTTATGAGGAGCGGCTGAGGGAGCTGGGGTTGTTTAGCCTGGAGAAGAGGAGGCTGAGAGGAGACCTTATCGCTCTCTACAACTACCTGAAAGGAGGCTGTAGAGAGGCGGGTATTGGTCTATTCTCCCAAGTAACAAGTGATAGGACAAGAGGAAATGGCCTCAAGTTGCGCCAGGGGAGGTTTAGATTGGATATTAAGAAAAATTTCTTCACCGAAAGGGTAGTCAGGCATTGGAACAGGCTGCCCAGGGAAGTGGTGGAGTCACCATCCCTGGAGGTGTTCAAAAAACGTGTGGATGTGGCGCTTCGGGACATGGTTTAGTGGGCATGGGTACTGGGTTGATGGTTGGACACGATGATCTTAGAGGTCTTTTCCAACTTTAATGATTCTATGATTCTCCACAGTTAAAAGATTAGCCAATTCTTACTGAGGCAAAAATGCTCTGTTCAGTCATCTGAAGGGTTGAACACTCAAAAAAGTGAAGCTTTTATACACCCCTCAGATCAGATTCCTATAATTTTGTCTGGATTAGCAGCCTTGTGATACCACAGAACCATTTGGGAAACAACACATGGCTTTCCCTCTTGAGTTTTGACAGCTTTTTTTTCCCCCCAGGTTTCTGGAAGTGGCTGCAGAATTTCAGGCCTTGTCATACTTTTCTGCCCCATCTTTCACAGGGTGATGTTAAGTCAGAGATCATAGCTGTGCTTTTGGGGGATCTATTTGTTCAGTGCTCTTCTCCCAAGGGAAAACAGTTTAAGTATGTGTTTGGTAGAAAAGTTATGAAGAAAACTCCTTTTACTGAAAACCCATATACCCCTGTTGCAACATTTTCCTTTCCTCTGACAAGATTCTTAGTGAAAATATGAAAACAATTGGAGACCTCAGATTTCTGCAGTCTGCTTTGCTGTGATGTTGTGTGTTTTGCCTTCATTATCCAAGGACACATCATTAATTTTGTCCATCATTACACTACATACATTACACATATAATCACACAAAAGATTTAGAGAGACGTATGTAAGACAGATATAGAAAAACTGTGGGAAGCTTCTCAATATCTCAGGCAACTATTTCCCATTAAAAGTCCATAGTAGATGGATATCTGTCTTAAGGTCTGAAAAATTCTACCTTTTCACTTGGGAAAACAGGTATTTCTTACCTTCAATGTCACTAATGCTGAGTCAGGGATTATGCTCTGGGTAATAAGACACTTTTGTGAAAACATGGTACCTGTAAGTCTTCCCCCCTTGCTGAAGAGTTGCTTATGAACTGCCAAAAATTGCCAGCTTGTATCTGTACCAGTATATTGAACCTGAACTTCCAAGTAATGCCTCAGGCTATAGCTTGTTTGAAACTCCTAGAAACCAAGTCACAAAGTTCATTGACAAAGATTTTGTGCAATGAACCCTGGAAGGCTCCCTCTACCTTATTTGAAACCTTGAATTCAGACCACTCACTGTATCTGCACTTATTTTCTTTTGCCTGGCTGTGCTTAATTTATTCACTTGTGGTTAAAAATTACTGTTCTTGGAGTTAACATACTATCCAAAGGGGGATGAAAATGGATAGTTTAGGAATAATAACTAGCTTTCTCCCTTTCTGGAAACTTGCCATTTATATAAAAGGTTACTCCTCCCCCATAAATCTAGAAACTGACCCTTATTCCTTTATTACAAGAAGGCTACTTGATTAAAGAATTGAGTTAGTCAACTATGATGAAGATTTAAAAAATGCTTCCTTTCTTATTTTAACCATTGGAAGAAAGATGTGAGTACTTGTTAGGAAAGCATCCTGTGATATATAACTATATATATATATATATAGTTATATAA
Organism: Oceanodroma leucorhoa; assembly: GCA_030449065.1. Taxonomy (NCBI): domain Eukaryota; kingdom Metazoa; phylum Chordata; class Aves; order Procellariiformes; genus Oceanodroma; species Oceanodroma leucorhoa. The sequence continues at coordinate 176,941 of JASVER010000081.1, forward strand.
TTCCTCATGTGCTACATAGCTTGCTTTACTACTGATATCATTCCACTGATTCCTCCACTACTGAGCCAGAAAAATGGATAGCAAGTTTGTAGTTCTGTATCCAAGAGAAAGCTCAGAGTTTTGTGACATATGACAGAATATAAGTGAACAATAGCTTAAATTTCCACTGCCAGGCAGAGCTATGCCACACATTGTGGAAAATTATGCCTACTGATTATAATTATTATGGTTCCAGAGCCCATCAATGCCTATTATTAAGGACCATGGAGGCATGAACATGAACCACAATGCACTTGCTATTAGGCTGATCATGTTGTCAATCAGTCTCTAAGGATCTTAGGAATGGTTTTCAGTGATCACTGAACATATTCACTTGAGTTTGTGAGAGCTGGTTTGAGCCACCTCTTTTGTTCAGTATTTGAGGAGACACTGTGTATTTCTGTGTGCTAAACGTGATGTTAATGCCAAATTTTGGGCATCTGATTCTGGAAAGGAAATACCGAATTGACGGAGAATGAATAATCAGACAGATTATTAACTCTAAAGGAGCCAAGAAGTCAAATTCTTCAGAAGCATTTCAGCCAAAAATTGCAGAAAATGAATTTTGATTAAATGAGTGGCCAAATACAGTGTTTGATACCACTTAGAGGTCACTGAACACATATGAAATCCAGAAAAACAGATTTCTTTCTTGAGTTCAGAATTTTTTCTTTAAGGCAAAGAGGAAAAAAAGCATCCACGCCATTGACAAAGGGGCAAAGTATCACATAAGTTGATTTTAAAAAATATGTTTTAGTGACAGGCAGTTCACTATTTAGCTGAAAAATATTTTATTGCAAGGAAAAGAAGGAGGTGGCATTATGATCCGACATAGGGATAAATGATCATTTTATGAAATCTGGAGTAACTTGTTGGTAATACACAAGCCACAGTCTTTTAAATGCTAGTTCCATGCTTTTCTGAAACAAAGATCGATTAATCGTTTATAATTTGGCACAAGCTACCATACATAACTGTGAAGAAAAACATATATGATGATAAAAATAGAAGTTGCAAATATATGGTGTTGTTACTTTCAGACTAAGAAAGGCATATTGTTCTATTTCCTGTTCTTTCATGTTGCTGTTTGTCTGTAGTCCTGGTTTCCTCTGATTGCTCTTCTTAAAAGATGAAAGACATTCCTCTTCATTTGGAAGAAGAAGTTTTACAAGAGACCATGAACTGCAATCCAGAAGGTACTCTTTACAAATGTCATCTTGAAAATGTTTTCTGGAGAACAATGAACTGAAGTTCTGATCCCAAAATATCTCCGTATAGCAAGATCCCTGTGCTTCCTTTGGGGAGAAAAATGTCAATATTATTTCCACCTGGTGATAGATAATGCCAGTAGGAAGAACAGGTAATGTGAGTACAGAAACAATCTATAGCTCTTTACACTGTGTTTAGACTGCATTGTAATCTAAAATAGTCATGGCAAGAAACAGTCATTTTACATGGCAATCAGAACACTGTACAGATCTGACTTTTTTTTTTTTAATGAAAAGAAAGTTAGAAAGCAATAGCCTCTAAAATACTCAAGATAAAAATACAAGATCATATATGCATTCCCAGTACCCATACATATTTTTACGATTCCTGTGAGAGCAGTAACTTCATTTTGATTTTTCAACATTTAACTTGGTGAGTTCATATCAAAAAATGAACTTTCTTAGGATAGTCAAAGCTGCTAGTTGTTGATTTGTGGATAGACATGTTACAGTAATGATAATAATACCTCTATTGCCTTTCTGTGTATGTGAATAACAAGGGCTGCAGTGACTTATATCATGGGCAATATCCCTTGGTGTCACTTTCTCTTTCCCTTTTTTCCAACTACATGTTATTTTTATTATGAGATTTATATATCTATATAAAAGAGAGATCTGAAAGTGAATTACAGTGATAAACACTGTATAGCTATAAAACAGTATTGATTAATTAGTGACTCCAGTATGAAGAGACATTGTTATGTGATGTAACAGGCAAAGTGTACAACAAAGCGGACAACACTTCATGAACTGCACTCACTCACTAATACTTTCCTCTGTCTGGAACAATCCAAGTGACAGAGGAGCAGGCCTTGAGGAATTGCCCATCCTGTGATATATGCTTCGTTCTCCTTGTAGACAGTCTGACTACAAGGGACTGTAGTCTGACTACAGTCAGGGAGCAGTGTTGTATCATGCTGCAGAAAAGTGTGGGCTTTGGCATACCTGCCAGTATCCTGAACACAAAAATGAGATGGCTAATTTGCATATGTGGACACACTTCGCATAAGAATGGAAACAGCTGAGAGATGGACAGAGGAAAAAAAAATAGGATAAAATGCACTATCCACTCCTTTATATTTTCCTTAAGAGGGCAAGGCCCTTTCTCACAACAGTTCATAATTTTGTTCCAGCTCTGTACATTCCTAGTCCTGAATGAATTATTTTCATTCTCCAGTCTGTTTCAAGTCAATCAACCTTTTTTTTTATCCATTTTTACATAAAATTATCTGCACTGGGTCAGATCAAAAGTCTACCTACTGTAGCATCCTGCTCCTTACAGGCGGCCTAGGGAGGAGTATAAATGCAGGGCAAGCACTCAATGATACTTCCCTAGAATAGTCTCCTTCCATCTGGGGATTTATGATGCAGAGACCTGAACTTGAGATGGCATATTTATATGCACTTGTGTTCAATACATTTTTCTTCCATGAGTTTTTTCTGTTCATTTTCTGATCCCAAACAGGCATTTAGCATCAACAACATCCTCATCATCAACAACAGCAAGGAAAACCACAGACAAAATCACAGAATACTGAAGGCCTGATCTCCTTTGCCTACAACAGTGCTCTTTACCTCTCCTCTTCATCCTGCACATTTGTGGAGAAAAGATGCAAGATAGTCCTCCCGCCAGTACCTCAGAATAAGAACCAACACACATATCAGCAAACACTTCACAATGTGTCTGTGACCTAATCAGTGAATTGCAGTTCACAAAAGTGGATCTGCCTCTCTTCATGCCAGAAGTACCTGCATGTGTATGGTTGGGACCCTCTTCCCTAGTTGTCCCACATGTAAAATGGGAGTAATAGCTCCACTTTTTTCTAACTGGACTTTTGTGTGGAGAAATGAATCAGAGAATATCATGTACCTAGTCATTATGTTGGTATTACTGTAATGAGGAAAAGCAGTTTTGCCAAAACCTCATCATTTCCACTAGAAATTGTATCCAAGAAGAAAGATGATACACAAAGAATAAATCACATATTAAATTAAAAATAAAACAAAAATATACTATGAAATTAAGAGTGATAAATGGTGATGGAAGGAAAAATGGTAAAAACACTCTTTTGGTTTTTTGTTTGTTTTAGTTTGGTTTTTTGTTTGTTTGTTTTAAGTCCATGATACCTAGTCTAATAATCATATCCATTTGCAGGGCTATGTGTGAAAATAATGGTCATGTCACGACAATATATTCCTGGAATTTGTATGAAAATATACACAGTACATTTTTTCTGCATAAATTCTTTTTCTCTATAATTTATCAAATGTTGCATAGCCTGTAGTAAGATCATGTATTATGAACAGTGAGACTATTTTTTTTACTTTAAAGAAGCACTTGCTTACTTGCCGTACTCCAAATTCTTTCTTGCTGCACACACTGCTATCCTACTGCAGTTAGTTAAAAATACAATTGGAATGACTCTGTACCATCTCTACTTCCACCTCTTGTCCAAATAAATGAAAAGAAAATATACATATCCATATATTTACACTTAAACTGTTATATATGCATTAGGTACCTCATTAATCAGCATTGGAGATAAAACACTTCTTCACTTGCTTTGGAATTTATCAATTTTCAGTGTAGAGCTAACAGACCTCTTCACTGTTGTATAGCTGAAGGTATATTTCAATACTGTTCTCCAGTAAGGACTTCTTTCAAAACAGCAATGGTCCTCCAAGTGTTGTTTCCATTTATGTGATGGATGTGAGGTGACTTTTCCCATCTTTCTCTAAATTAGGCTTGCTCATTATTTTCATCCTCTTCTTTGATCCACTGAGTGGAGTAAGAACATTCTTGTCTCGCTCTTTGTTTATTATCCTGGAAGTTCACTATAAAATCTTTAGGCATTATTCTCTTTGGCTGAGTCAGTAATCTATGGCGAGAGCCTTTTTCTCCTCTTCCTGCCATTAACCTGTCCTTGAAGAGTCCTGATCTCTCAGTCCTTTATTTGTAGCTCATGCTAGCAGATGAGACTGTGTAATCTCTTTTTGGCATTGCAATTGTGCAGCAACAGGCAGTCATAGGACAACCACCTATTCATCCTATTCAGTCCTTCCTAGGGTAGAGATCTTTTTCAATTCTTTTTCCAGTGAAAGCTGATTGCTCAAGAAATAGAATGTGTACAGAGAAAAGCACCTTGTCAAGGAAAGGAGGGAATAACCTATCCAAATTTAAGTCTGTTGGCAGCCTAGTCATAATCAACTAAACACCTTTCCACTCTACCTTCCCCCAAAGGCTAAATATTCCCTTCTGCAGATCAGATCTTATACCTAGAAATCCTCACACAAAAGGACCGCTTACACTCCTTAATCCCTGTCAGAAATGCCTTTGCCACATTACTGTCCAATGTGCATTAAATTGGTGATGTATGCATTTATCTGTAACAGTAGCTTTGCTTGCCAGCTTTTGAGTTGATGAACGTTTCTACCATTGTTTGGAAGGTATGCATTCACTCTTCGAAATGCAACAGTGCATTTTCCTGCCCTCTGAAACTGCTTGCTTCATCTCTGACATTCTTCAGTAGAGACACTAGTTTGTTAACACTTTGACTTCCAGTTGTTCTTCTGTGCATGCATATCTACAGAAAAAAATCATATTATAAGAAAATTACATCAGTAACCAGCTTTTACATGGGCCATCTATGTTTAAAAGGTGAGTAAATATGTTGTGATATGTCAGTTTCTACATGTAGATAAAATATGCCAAAGCTTCTTTAGCCATCTTACCTCCCCATCCTGTAATTTGGAAGAGCAACTCCCAAGGATGTCTGCTTCAGCAGCCGCTTTTGGTTTGCCTTCTCAAAGAATTAGGGATTTGGATTAGGCAATAGCTTGCAAGGATCAGCCATGGGAGCCTCCTTTGAACTGCCCATGAGATATAAGTGACAAAATCTAATATACCTGCAAGTATTTTAGAGTACTGAGGGAGCTGGTGGAGGAGCTTGCCAAGCTGCTCTCCATCATTTATCAGCAGTCCTGGTTAACAGGGGAGGTCCCGGATGACTGGAGGCTTGCCAATGTGACGCCCATCTACAAGGGCCGGAAGGAGGATCTGGGGAACTACAGGCCTGTCAGCCTGACCTCAGTACCCAGGAAGATTATGGAGCGGTTCATCTTGAGGGTGCTCACGAGACAGGTGCAGGATAACCAGGGGATCGGACCCAGACAGCAGGGGTTCATGAAAGGCAGGTCCTGCTTGACCAACCTGATCTCCTTCTATGTCCAGGTGACCCACCTAGTGGATGAGGGGCTGTGGATGTGGTCTACTTGGACTTTAGTAAAGCCTCTGACACTGTCTCCCACAGCATTCTCCTAGAGAAGCTGGCGGCTCATGGCTTGGACAGGTGTACTCTTCGCTGGGTAAAAAACTGGCTGGACGGCTGAGCCCAGAGAGTTGTGGCGAACGGAGTCAAATCCAGTTGGCGGCCGGTCACGACCGGTGTTCCCCAGGGCTCAGTTTTGGGGCCAGTCTTGTTTAACATCTTTATCAATGATCTGGATGAGGGGATCGAGTGCACCCTCAGTGAGTTCGCAGATGACACCAAGTTGGGAGGGAGTGTTGATCTGCCTGAGGGTAGGAAGGCTCTGCAGAGGGATCTGGACAGGCTGGATCAATGGGCCGAGGCCAACTGCATGAGGTTCAACAAGGCCAAGTGCCAGGTCCTGCACTTGGGTCACAACAACCCCAGGCAACGCTACAGGCTTGGGGAAGAGTGGCTGGAAAGCTGCCCAGCGGAAAAGGACCTGGGGGTGCTGGTTGACAGCTGGCTGAACATGAGCCGGCAGTGTGCCCAGGTGGCCAAGAAGGCCAATAGCATCCTGGCCTGTATCAGGAATACTGTGGCCAGCAGGAGTAGGGAGGTGATCGTGCCCCTGTACTCGGCACTGATGAGGCCACACCTCGAATACTGTGTTCAGTTTTGGGCCCCTCACTAGAAGAAGGACACTGAAGTGCTGGAGCGTGTCCAGAGAAGGGCAACGAGGCTGGTGAAGGGTCTGGAGAACAGGTCTTATGAGGAGCGGCTGAGGGAGCTGGGGTTGTTTAGCCTGGAGAAGAGGAGGCTGAGAGGAGACCTTATTGCTCTCTACAACTACCTGAAAGGAGGCTGTAGAAAGGCGGGTGTTGGTCTCTTCTCCCAAGTAACAAGCAATAGGAAAAGAGCAAATGGCCTCAAGTTGCGCCAGTGGAGGTTTAGATTGGATATTGGGAAAAATTTCTTTACCGAAAGGGTAGTCAAGCATTGGAACAGGCTGCCCAAGGAAGTGGTGGAGTCACCAACACTGGAGACATTCAAAATACATGTGGATGTGGCGCTTCAGGACATGGTTTAGTGGGCATGGGTGCTGGGTTGACAGTTGGACTCGATCTTAAAGGTCTTTTCCAACTTTAATGATTCTATGATTCTATGATTTTAAAAATGATACTTGTTCTTATAGCATTGATATAAATGTTTGTCCAGACAATTGGGCATAGGATGTGACAAAGTCTTACTGAACCTCAGAGGGATTTATTTTCACTGCTTCTGCCTCTCACAGTCTTGATGAGGGCTAAAGGGATCCTACGCTCTATATATTTTTACATAGACAGTTGAATAGTTGAAATAGGTTTCAGGATGGTCTGGCAGGACAAGAAGAGAAGGCAAGAAACTTTTTGTTGGCTAATTTTGCAGTTTTGGGGTTCCTTCCTCGACCTAAGACGATAAAATATATATCTATGGCACAGTAAAGAAGAGGAAATAATGAGACTCAAAGACTGTCTTATTTAACACTAAAGCATTTAATAATTCTAGATGTCATTAAAATAATTGTAGTGCAGGTTATCAAGAGCATCATGTCATTCATCATACCTTATGTCACAAGTCGTACTGTTAACAGCATGAGATTTTGGCCTTACATGGCATGTCTTCCATCTCTTTGTCTTAACACTGTTGGCACCCTAATGCTGCAAGTCACATATTATCAAGCAGCTCTATAGTATGAGTGTTCCAAGGCATTTAACTTCATCAAGGTTTTATTCTTTCCAGATTACCAAAAGAAGAGTAAGAAATGAAAAACCAAATGTAATGTTGTTTTCACTTCCTTACACTCTGCAGAAATTGAAATGAAGCTGTGAAAATAATGGATTATATAGTTCTGATAAAGTATAGTTGGCTATGTAAATCTGTGTCAGTTAATTCATGTTACAAGCCAGTTGTTCAACTGGTGTAAGTCAATACCTCTAGTGATGTCAGTGGTGTTATGATAAGTTAAAATTTCTGCAGATACGAATATCTATTACCAAATCTGTATTGCTGTCCATATCTGTCTTCTCAAACTCTTYGGAGCTAGTCTGTTAGAGAAATCAATGTTAGCTCCAGTGAAATAAACGGATATTGTTATAAAGCCTGATTTAAGGCTCTCAACACCTACGTAATATTTTATTTGGCTTGTTCTAAAGTCTATCCTACTTTCCAGTACAGCAAGGGTATTCAGATATTTCCAGGACTGTAACTAATTTATTATGATAATGGGCACAGGAGGCTTTGTTGACTTGTTATTTCCCCTGCCCCTCCACTGTTTGCTCCTATTAGTAAGCAGATGTGCAATAATGACTCTGTGAAGACACAAGCAAAATTAATATTTGGCTAACGACCTGAAGATCTTTATACTGTGTGAGAATACAATGTTGTGTACAGGATTACACTTTCAGATGCAACAGGAAGTCAGTAAATCTGGTTTGTATTGTAAATGTTTTAATATCTCATTTAAAGATGTGTTTGAGTGGCACAAGAAAACCCAAAGCTATACCCTGACAATTTTTCAAACTACTTGCTATTGTATTTGCCGATTATTAATAATACAAGAGAATTAGACTTGGAAGTAGCAATAGTTCACAAAATATGTGAATCTCTCAGATTATTGTTCATCTCTCTTGACCTGTCCTCCATTGCCATGTCCTTACTAATATCGCTTACACCTGGTCTAAGGGATATAGAATTATATGAATCACAGTATTAATGTTTCAAATTTGCTAACTAATGGACTATCCAGACTGCAGACCAGTGGAGAATTCCCTCTCATCTCCTATGCAACATTTAACAGTTAAACTAACATGAGAAAAAAGTCAACACAATAAAAATACTGACTGCAGTCACCATAACACGAAAGACAGTATACCACAACAGTGCGAAGGATGTGATGTGTATTCAAAGCACAGAGACGGTCAAATGTCGTAACATGAGCTTGACATATGCACTCACCCAACAGGCATTGGTTTTATTTCTTAACATTGTTAAAATATAGTTTGTAGTCTGCTGGCTGCTGTTACAAATAAATGCTATTTGATACAAACTTCAAATTTTACTTCAATACAAGAAATAACCACCTGATACTGTAGTAGTTCAAGGAGAGAGTTCCCACCTACTAGTATTTCCTGCAGCAAAGCTTCCTATTCTACTCTGAATACATATGTAAGAGTCAATCAGCTCTACCTATGATTCAGTTTAAGTGTCTGATATAGTCACAGCCTGAATTATTTGGTTCTTTTATGTCATTACTCTTGTCCTAAAAAAAGGTTGAGGACTAAGTAGTCAAAAAGTACAGTTGAGTTATAAGGCTCAATATCCATTTGCTTTGTAGGATAGGACAGTTTTTAAAGTCTGTGCTTTTAACAATTTCAAGTACATCTATTAAATAATACCTTCTCAGATGGATGCCTAAGACATACACAGTTTCCAGCAGGGCTTTACACCAACATTAATCTAATGAAGGATAAGATAGAAAAAATGGTTGGTGTAAATCTTAATGGAAAACATGTTTTTCTAGGTATTTTTTTGATTGAAAGTGTGAAAAAAGTAGCTTCTGGCTGCTGCACCTGCCAACAAGATAATAAATTAGCATCCCTGTATAGAATAGGGAGTGATTACTCTCCTGTGCAGCTCAGAGGGGAAGCCAACTTAAAATTTCTTGCAGGTGTCACCTAAAGAGGACCAAGAAGGCTGGAAACACACAGAATAATTCTCTCATGGGTTCTGAATGGTTCATGTCACACATGCATGTGTTTGTGTGTTTATATATTAAATATATATATATTTATCATTTATGTTTAAGCATGTCTATATACATCCATAAACATAGAAGATACAAATATAGATATACACATGCACATGCAGACAGGATATGTATTTGTGCAAATGTGTGGTGTGCTGAGATGTACACATATACATTTCATTTTTGCATGTTTATTTACATATATATGCATGCCATACCCCTTTTGTATGTATGTTATATTCAGGTTTACAGACACATAAGTAGCACTGCCTTACCAATTTTTTTCTTTCTCACACCTTTCATGGCCACTGTACATGGGAACATAAATCACAAATATGTATAATGAAAGCATTCACAAATATGTGTGTAGTCACAAATATAGATATACATTAGGTCTATATATGTGTGGGGAGAGAATGGGATGGATGTGGAGAGAGAGAGGGGGAACGGGTGTGCATTCTGTGTGTTTCCCATGCATACACACATGCACGTAAGCATGCACACAACACACACAGACATAATTCTCCACTACCTGTTTTCCTATGCAACATAAACAAGGCCTCCGTTTATCCCAGGGGGTTCATTTKGTCAGACTTTGATACATCACTTTGTGCCTGGTGTTAATATTTTACTCCAAATGTCTTATCATCTTTTATCTTTTATTTATGGTAATCTTCATATTCATTTCACAACCAAGGCAGTCACTGCAGGGAGAGAAGGCATTGATCTATAATTTTTTTTCTTTTCCCTTTGTATTGCATACTTTTGGCCCCTACGAAAAAGTACAGACTGAAAGAGAGAAAAAAGATAGGGGGGAAGGGAAAAAAAACTCATACTTTGGAAATTCTTTCCAGGAAGTTGAACAAGAACTAGTCTTTTTCACTGACGGGGACATTTGGCTATAAACAAGAAACAAGTTTCATGAATTTGTCTTTAGGTGAGACATATATATATATACACACATATATATATATATATACTACTTTTGAATTGAACCCTGAATGTGAAAAGGCAGGTGGAGAAGAAACTTGGAAAAGGAAGATATGAGTTGGGAAATATGACTAGCAAAGCTCTTTGCATAAACTTTCACTAAATTCACCTGCAGCCCTAACAGACCAACTTATCAGATACACGATTGCTATTTAAAGAGTTAGAATCCTTGCTATTTTTTTTCCCCTTGAATAGTAGGCAGTTGGAGCTGTGAATCAAGGTCTATGTTCTGCCTAGTGTAACACTGCCACCGAATAATCAATTTTCCTTCTGCCAATACAAATGGACAAGAAAGATTGCCTAAACAAAGATTTCAGGAATATCTTCCTTTTTCCAAGCTCAAACAAGAATTACATAAATTCTGAAAAGTCTCAATTCCTAGCAAAACTTCATTAAGACTACCTTAAAGTGTCATTTTCTTTCAATCTTCCATTCCTTCACTTCAGTGCAACCTGATCTTTTCTTCTCAATCATATTTTTATTTAAATCATGTGTGTGTGCATGTGTGCGTGTGCGTGTGCATGTGCATAAGCTTCTAATGGCACTGCATTCTGCGACATGGACAAAACTTGCTTGCCTAATACTGCTTTGCTGTCTTGGGAAATCCTCAGATTTGATATTCTGGCAAAATGACCTATTGAAATCATATATATTATGGGAAATTCTCTAGTCATCACCAAATGACTGAAATGTCATTACTCTGAGATTCTGAGAAAAAATGTTAAATCAGTCTACTCAGTAAAACCTGTTGAATCGCAACTTGAATATCAGCACAGACAAAAATTCCAATAGTAGCTGGAAAGAAGTAAGAGTGGGACAAGTCATGACATGAAGTCTGTTGAGACTTCATATGAATTCATGCTGACAGGCTTCTCTGCACTTAATTAGCTGCTAGTCATTTTTATGCATCATTCAGACTGCAGTATAAAACCACTGGCATGGGCTGGGGTAGATGTAATGGTACACCACATTGGACTTAGTCCCAGCTGTAGGATGGTTGCACGAATGCACATGATAATAAAGAAGCATTTGACTACTCCACCATGGGTGCAATTTATTCAGTCATTTCCACATTCAGGTGATTTGAAGAGCAGAGGTCTAGACAGTCCCCATTACTTTCCATTCATTCTGTATTCACCAGAGGCAATCTGGTCCCAATGAATGCTCTATTCTACTGTACAAGTGTCTTCTGTATTTAAGGAAATAATTAACCTACTCAATAAGAAACATGTTCAGCTGCTCTTTTTTGTCTTGATGCATGCAGCTATGTCTTGGGTGATGGGCAGCTGTGTGCGTGTGAAGATGGGAAAGACAGACTTGGAGAGAATCAGTTATTCCTAAAGTTCATGCGCAATGTGCTATGTCAGCATCAAGTAAAATGTGAATCCTGTTCTGGCTATTGCACGTTATCCAGGGAATCAAAGTATGATATCACAGTTCATAAAAGTTCATTTTTGCTTCAGAAGCAGAAAAATGTTGAAGTCAGACCACATCCCACGTGGGTTATGCTTGTTACGTGAAAAGAATTTGACTCAAAAGGAAATTATTGTAATACTTAAGCAGTGTAAATGAAAATATAAATAAGGTCAGAATATAAATCAGAATTTCATCCTACTCATTTCCTTACGTGAACACAATTGTGGACAACACAACGCTGAAACTCTGAGTAAAGTGGAGTTTAAATCCCTGAACTTCTTCAGGCGTTTTTGTGGAGTTTCACTCACCATTTACTGATTAAATTACTTTTTTATAACTCAGGGAAGTGACAGGCCTAGGCGTTCTGGGGAAATTAAATGCCTCTGAATGGTGAGGAAACTTACAAGAACAACACACAAAGACCATCACCTGATTTTGAAGGTGCTTCTTATGGGGCACATATGTCTCTCATCTGACTGGGTGCCTATGTAATGAGTGGGATTGCCCCATGCATCCTAACTACTCTGGCAAGAAAGACAGCTCCAATGGGAGATTCAAACCACTTAAGATTTGAATCTCCCTATCTGAATCTCTAGTAACTACAATCTCTAGTAACTACCATCTGTCATCCAACTGAAGGGAAATAATGTTCAATATCAGTCACCTGTGTTTGGTGTCCAAGTTAGATGGGATGTACCTGAGCCATAGACCTTTCCTTCATGCTGTTAAGAAGTATTCCACACATGGCAAGTTTTGTTGTGAGGAGGTTATTTTTATGTAAGGAGGAAGCAGAACTGATGCCCAAAGTTTCCAGGATAATAGCTCCTGGAAGCAGCAACCTCATCCAGCAGCGACCTCATCCAGCAAAATCATCTGAACTCCTAGGCCACACTGTGGGAAAACTGGACCCAGCCCCTGTGGGATGTTTAACCACTCAGCTTGATCCAGTGGGAGTTAGTCATTAAAGTACCTCTGGGGAGTTGAGGCGTAAGGGCAAGACCCCTTTATTTCCCAGTAACTTCCACTAGAACTGAAGTGCTCCCATTTCACCCCCCACCCTGCAAGGGGTGTGAACTGCTTTCTCCAGTAAAATTCCAGTTCATTTTTTGTGGGGTTTGTTTTAGATGCATCAGTCATCTGCTCTCCCAGAATTATGCTACTGGACACATAATAAAGTACAACTTCACTATCTCTTTCTGATAAACTAGACCACAGTTAAACACTGTTTCCTGCAATATCTAATGCTGTAGTCTGATAAATCTCCATGCTTTTTTAAAGAGTTATTAGAGACAACTTTTCTGCTTGCTAACCTGCTCTTCTCCACATATCCACAAAGGCAGTGGATACTTTTATAGGGTTAATTTTCTTAGCTTTTGGTTTTAGATTTATAGAACACATTGTGTCCAACCTTAGTATTTTACACTGCAAGCCATATCATCTTTTATCTTTTATTTATAGTGATCCTCATATTAATTTCTCAAAAGCAGCTGGCACAGCAGGAGGGACATGGCATTGATCGTCCAATTTATCCACTACTCTTACATATCCTGAGGTCGAAGCAGCCTAGAGAGATTGATGGAGCTCTGGCATCAGTCCAGTGGCTGTATGTTTCTCATGCATGAAAATCAACAACAGGAAACCGATATTTGACAATTGGCAGTAATATTAGCAACCTCTGTAATAAATATAACAGGATAGTCTTCAATAATTTAATGGAATATCAGGTATTCCATAATGAAAAATCAGCCATGTGAGAGTGTGTGTATATAGCTTTTTGAGATTCTGTGTATGTGTGCTTAGATGTGTACACATACAGCTGCAAACACCAATATACAATTCATTTATTTACAGACCAGAAAGTCATAGAAGTTATCTATGATGGGATTAGTTGTATTATTCCTCTGCTAATGCAGGAAAAGTAGTAAAATTAAAGGGCTGTCATGGTTCCAACAGTTAGGTAAGAATACACACACATGCACGTGCGTGCACACACACACAAGCGTACATATCTTTATTTCCTCTAACCTTACAATATGAGTCACAGGGCTCCACTCTTAAGTTGTGACTAATATCTTAGAATCATTCATACAGCCTGCTAGGGACAGGCCTCTGAAGGATCACACAAAGAGAAGACTTTCTTATTCTTAATCATTATGTTGTTTGTAGTTGCACAACAGGGTTTGACAGGTCTTGCTGTATCACTTCCACCTTTTATCTTTTTAAAAACAAGCAGTTGATCTGCATTGTTAGCAGTTACAAACCACAGATTAATCCTACATTCCGACAACAGTCCTATTTACTATCCCTGGTCGTATGCTAAGAGAGAGTAAGAGAGAATGCTAACCATCTAATGCTTACTCTTAGTTGAATCTATTTGCTGTAGGCAGGTTACAGGGCTTTGCAGACAAAATTTTAAATACAAACTTTATCATCTCTTTCTGCTGAGTGCATCTAAACACAGAAATGCTGTCCTATTCAAAGGAAGCTAAAAGTATCTATCTAAAACTTGGTTAGCTAAGATGTACAAAAGTAAAGCTGATTCATCAAAGGCACCCTGAGTAGCAGTTACTTCACGAGCACACACTATAAAAAGCTACAGGTAAAACTGCAGCTTCTGCTCCCAATTATGCAACGTACAGGAAATGTTAAAATCAACGTTATGTTCACTGCCATTTCTTCTATATGGCTTTAGCTGTTTGGGTTTGTTTCTCATCCTACTTTACTTGCTATCTTCCAATCATGCAGAAAAACAGTAACGATTCATGCACTTCCACTACAGTGCCGGAGCTTTCTGGCTGCTCAACCCATGACTCATGGGGGGATCTGGGAGAAACTGAGGGGTTTGGGTACAAAACAAGCACTCCAGCTGGGGACCAAATAATCCTATAGAGAGACAGAAATATTCCGTGACGTGGACTGCGTGCAAGGCAAGGGGACATATTAAGACTGAAAAAATCCACCTTATACATGCAGGCATTGCATATGCTCTGAAGGTGTGATTACAAATATCAGACCTGAGTTAGACTTAGGAGCACTCTGGAATTGCGTGTCATGGTTGTAATTATGGAGCTTCTGGGGAGACCTCTGTTCACTTCGGAGCTGCATCCACTGCTGGCAGTATTCAGCTACATATTACTTCTGAAATAAAAATAAATCTCATCCCCTATAGGTCTTAAGAAATCAAAAAGAAGAGAGGAGTGGGGTATCTTTCTACCAGACACTTTAAAAGCTGCAGAAGAAAAACTCCCCTAGTAGTCAGAGTGTTTTTTGGTATCTTAGGAAGACCATGCATGGTCTAAGGCACAGACTTATTCCCTTTAACAGTCGATGATGTAGTGTTTGTATAAAAGGTGCTGTGTGACCTGTTGAGCTTTATGTTGTAATGCAGCTGCTTTAAAAATGCTCACAGTTTTAATGGCCATAGTAAACAGAATATCTTACTTAAAGTTCATAGCCAAAGGCTGTGAGGGATTTTAAAGTACAGAACAGACATTGCAAGAAACTACTGCAAGCTATTTTTCTATTTTAAAGCTTTTTGCGACTATGAAGACCCTTTATTGTCAGAAATTCAGTCTCCTGTAAAGCATCTCTGCTTGTGAAGTGTATTTACTAGGAAAGAATAAGAAGCCTCTGAACATTTACTCAAATCTAGGAACATGCTTAGGCTGTTTTTTTGTCAAGTTTTTTGAAAATATTTGAATATGTTATTTTTCACTGCTGGCTTCAGCTGGGACTATAACAGGAAATGCTGATAACATGAGGAAGGCTCTTCTCATGGCATTTCTGGACATAAAGAGTAATAGAAGTGCCAGAGATTTCACAGGAGAGACTGCTTTTACGATATTTCCTTCTCAATTTTATTATTTTATGGAGTTCAATAATGTCCTGGGTGCTTCAAGTACAGGTAAGATGAATAGTGCATAAAAAAACGAAAATGGCTTCTGTCCCAAGATGCTTCCAGCCTGATTTCATGCAATGGCAAAAAGAAAGAGAATAACAAAATGGAATAAAATGGAAAAAGACAGAGACTAGATGATTATGACTGTCTAATAGTCAGTGATGGCATACATGCTTCACAGTAGTTATCTGTAAACCCACAAATTCTCCTGTAAAATACATGTAGGTTTTGAGAAAAAAGAATGAAAGAAAAAAAACAAAGCTTTACATTTGTTTGGGGTTTGCTTTCCATTATCTATGCACTTCTGTCTTTACAATGATAAACATCTGAGCCCAGGATGCTCAGAGCTGCCAAGGGAGGGCAGCCATTTCTACTGAAGTGGGCTTGGAAAGGAGATGCCTGCTTCACTGATATCATCTCATTTGGCACACAACCAGTTTATTAGGACCTCTCACAAACATCTTGGAATTAATAAGGGTTCCCACAGAAAGGCTGTTCTGCAATATCATTCCTCTTATAGTCAGAGAAGATCTTCTATTTTCCATACCCATCACTAGCCATGGATACATTTATACTTCTCTTATATATATTTTCCATTCCATATTCTCCTCATTTCTCTGATCATCCCATTAGTGTGAATTGCCCAAAATTCTAGATAGGAGATTAACATGCACAGTACAACGTCATTAGTATTTCTCTGTCTGTGCTCATGATATGCCCAAAGATTATGCGTAGTGAAATCAAACTGTTATGGCATAGCCGACAACCTGCAGATAATGAACAATTAATATACAGATGCCTTTTCCATACCTATGACACTGCCAATTCATTGCTCCAGTTCTTAAGATCATTCAGCTCTTCCCTTAGAATGTTCTGATCAGCCTCTACCCTTGGAATTTCCCTCCAGTTGAATGTCACCAGCGAATTTCTTCAGCGACGACTTTTATTTTTTTGGTGAGCTCAACCCTGAAAATTTTAAGTAAGATAAAACTTGTCCTAAGATTCTTGGAGAATTCCCCATGTAACATCCCATCTACAACAGAGCGTGCTCTATTTTAAAGAATTTCTCAACCAATGTGCAAACTTTTACAAGTCCAAAATGACATTAGTTAATTACTAACGTGAAAGTATCTAAGTAACTGTAAAAAAAATTGAACTTTTTTTTTTTTATTTAACCAACAACCAATTTGCTGAAGAAGAGACTACAGCCTTGCACTCTGGCAGCATGCTGTTCTCAAACAGGAAAAAAATCTCTTGTTAATACCACCATATTCCATGTGCCAGGTCAGGGCAGCACCTTGTAATAACAACATAATGGGGGCATAGTGTGGGGAATTGTGACAGTGGACCTGGGGGAAATAAGTTAGAATGACAGGATAGACTTTTTTTATATATATATTTACCAACAGTTTTGCCTAAGGGAGAGAGGAAGGTGCTTCTGTCAAAACCAAAACTGCATTTTCATTTTTCTGACTCACTCTTTTACTTGTTACCTGTTTTTTTTTCAAGAATGTTACAGCTTTTCAGGACACTGCAACAGTGCATATAACAAGTAGAGGAAAAGCAATGAGATTATGAAAATATTTTAGTGTGACATTTTTTGCTAGCAAAGAAACAAACAAGAAAGTGACAGTTTTATTTTCACAGCTAATTTTAACTTTCCAAACTTGGAAAGTTTCAGAACTTCTGACCCTTACCTCTGTGGTCCTCTGCTTTGCCTTATAAAACTCAGATGCTTTTCAAATCGCTTCTAAGACTTTTGAAGTTTTGCCTGGTTATTCTTGCCCTCATCCAGAGGCTTTCATCCAAAATGATTGGTATAAATATGGAGAATGAGAACCCTGTATATACGTGTGTGCACGTGCATGTGTGTTAATGTCACTGACAGTTGATAACATACTGTCAGCTACAAAGAATTAAATCACAGGCTGTGTTATAGAGGAAAAGGGACAACAGCAGTGCAAGGCGGGGGGCCCCTGGGCAAACGCTTAGGCACATTTGCCCTGATGCCATGCAACCGTAGCACGGGGGAGAAGGCAGGAATCTCACAGGAATGTGTTGGCAAGGAGCACAGGGCACCAGGGATCCCCTGGCCCTGTAGGGGCCTATAGGGCCCCTGTAGGGCCCTGCATCAGTGGCCCATACCCCAGGATACACTTGGTTTAAGATTTCCTCCCTAATCTTTCCTTCTGCGGTAGGACTGGCTAAAAATAAACTCAGGATCTGGATATATTGTTGATCTTCTAAAGTAATTTCCCCTTTTTCAAATATGATTTTTGCACCTAATTGTTCCAACAAATCTCTTCCCAAAAGGGCCTTTGGGGAGTTGGGCATATACAGGAATTTG
>JASVER010000081.1:197031-277031 GCA_030449065.1 Oceanodroma leucorhoa
GTAACTTCTTTTATTGACCCTTATTTTGACTTTAAGTTTCCACACTTCCCACAAGATTTACACTTCAACAAAATCCAAGCCTGGCGCCAAATTTCATATAACCTAGAAACAAGTCCACATGCAAAGCAGGGAATGACTCCTAGTTGTCCATCAACATGGGGTTTTATACAAACATCTGAAAACTGCTCCCAATCTAAGGCCCACTTTCCACCCTGCGGGAGTAAATAAAATTGTTTATTTCCCCTTCTTATCTAATGCCCTCCTTTGTTTAAATATTACTAAGGTTTGAGGTCAAATTACCAAAGGAGTGATTCCCCCACTTTGCTCCTTCATTAACATATAGAGACATTTACAATTTTTTTCATACATTATACACACACAAAACATTATGTACACACATAAAGACAAAGACCTCTGCTATAAGATTCCCGGGCACTCATATTATACGTTTATCATCCCAGTTAACACCCATCCAGCAGCTGCAAATGAAAAAAAATTTAACCCAACCGCAATTGCGAGGAGGTCCGCTTACCCTCCTCCTGCTTCTTATATACCAGTCATTAGCAGGTCCGTCCTGGTTCCCAACACTGGGATGCAGCGGTGACCTCGGATTTGCTCGATGTACCCCCAAGATCGCTAGCGGTCGCCCTATCAGTCAGCAAATCCCCTCCCTTACAGGGTACCCTCCTCCCATACGGGGACTGTGCTGCACGCCAGACGTCTCTGCGCGATTTACCAGCTGCCCCGGCCACGCGTACGACTTACAGGCCCCCCTCATAAAACATACCGTTBTCTTCCGCGGCTTCAGGAGGTTGTTGTCTGCTCCCCCGGTGAGCGGCTGGCAGCGGAGGCCCCTCCGAGGAAWGTGCTCGGAGGCGCGCCCGGGGCGTCCGCTCCACAGTCGATCCCGCAGTTAAGCAGAGAGTCTCCTGACACTTTCAGCAAACGAAGCCATATAGTTCTTACAAAGACTTGGACCTAGTTTGTTACAGCTGGTAACTAGAGGAAAAACAGTCTAAAATGAGTGAGAGTAGTAGGACCTGATGTTTAACCTAGAAAACAGTGAAGGTAGTAAAATGGATAAAAAGAGGATGAAATGTAGCTTGCCATGCTATTTGGAAACCAGCTGAGTGCATTACTTGGGCACTACTGGATTTCGGTGGTAATGTCTCTTTTCTTGGTCCAGACCAAGGAGGACCAAGAAGGTAGGTTTTGCACTTGGATGTGATAGCTAATTCAGGATTTTTCCATTYCTCCAGGTGTGAGTCCACGTACTGTACTCCTTGCCATACCATACGAACACCTGCAACAGTGCGCTAAACTGTGTCAGCCTAATGGTGTCCACTCTTTCTCCATCTGCCTCTTTACTGGGTTAGAAAACATATCTGCACTGGACAAACTTGCTTTGAGAGAGATATACATACAAAAATATATAAAAATAGATATACATATCTATTTATTGATAGTCGAATTTTGTATTTAAGGGGAAAGCTGGTGAGCTCTATTTATAATGCTTGTATTTCTCAAGAGTTTTGATTCTAGCACTTTTGGGCTAGCTCCTGAGAGACTTACATCATATTGTAGTAGGAGTAAAAGGAAGCATTTTCTGGGCAAAACAAATACTAAACTCTATAGCAGATATATGGCCTAGATAGGAAAGTATTTCTCCTACGACTAGCTTCGAAAAGACTGTTGTGAGTAGGAGTATCAGTTAAGGGCCTTGTTGTGGTCAAAGAGTAGAGACCTTATTGTGCTTTTACTGTATGCAGTTCTGCGTGACAGCTGATCTGCATTAGGCTATAGAGCCAGATTCATATCCTAACTTACAAAGATAGGAAAACCTCCATTTCTTTATGGAATCTGTTGCAGATTCCACAACAAAAAAATTATGCATATATACAGAGTGAAACCAGAAAATAAGTTTAGAATTGGAAAAAAGGACATATAAAAGATCTGGGCTGCTGGTGGACAGCGGGCTCAATGTAAGTCAGCAGCGTGCCCCCGCAACCAAGAGGGCAAACCGCATCCTGGGGTGCATCAAACACAGCATAATCAGCCAGTCAAAAGAGGCCATTATCCCACTGTATTCAGTGTTAGTGAGGCCTCACCCAGAGTACTGTGTGCAGTTCTTGGCCCCACAATGTCAAAAGGATGTTCAGGTCCTTGAATGCGTCCAGAGGAGGGCAACAAAGCTGGTGAAAGGGCTGGAAGGCATGTCCTGTGAGGAGCAGCTGAGGACTCTGGGTTTGTCTAGTTTGGAGAGAAGGAGGCTGAGGGGTGACCTCATTGCTCTCTGCAGCTTCCTGAGGTGAGGAAGTGGAGAGGGAGGTGCTGATCTCTTCTCCCTCGGATCCGGTGATTAGGAAACATTTCTTTACCAAACAAGCTTCCTAGAGAGGTGGTCAATGCCCCATGCCTGTCGGTGCCTTAAAAAGAGGTAATTTGGTCAGTGGCCTTCATAATACTCTTTAAGTTTTGGTCAGCCCCTGAAGTCATCAGGCAGTTGGACTAGACGATCATTGTAGATCCTTTCCAACTGGAACTATTCTACTCTAATCTGACATTGCAGCTTCTGGAAGCTTTGGAAAACTTTGCTATATTTCCCAGGGGCAATGCTTTCTCTTCCAGGACTTCAGAGGGCATCCCTTCATGGGCTTGTGACACTTGTGCTCTGGGTTGTGGCCACTCAGATCTTGAAAGCCTCCAAGCTCAGATATCTCACAACCTCTCTAGGCAACCCACTCCAGTGTTTAATGATCCTCACAGTGATTTTGTTTTTTCTTCCTTATCTCCAGTCTGAATCTCTCTAGTTTCAAGAGATACCACTGTCTCTTACCTCCCACCTCACACTGCTGGGAAGAGCCTGTCCCCATACCCTTAATGCCTTCCCCATAGTCACCAGGGTGTGCTGCAAGGTGTCTTCTCTGCTCCATGCTCAACCAGCCCCAGCTCAACAGATGCTCCTTGCCTCCCCTGAGCCTCTCTGGTTTGTTGACCTCTCTCTCCTGTCCAGGATCCCAAACAGGACATAGTGCCTAGATGAGGCCTGATGGGTGCTGAGCAGAGAGGTCACCCTTGTGCTCTTTCACTAGGGTAAAAAGATATGAGAAAACCCGCAAGAGCAAGCCAAGTGCTGCATTTAACTTTTAGTCAGCCCTGAAGTGGTCAGGTAGTTGGCCTAGATGACCATTGTAGGTCTCTTCCAACTGGTAGTATTCTATTCTATTCTATTCTACTCTATTCTATTCTATTCTATTCTATTCTATTCTATTCTACTCTATATATACTGTTGGGAGGAAGGAGGAATCAAAATGTTCTACTGTTCCTGTTTAGGCTAAAACTACTCTTTTCTGTAATGGCAACTACAAAATTGTGGACTGTTTTTCTCAAAGAAACAAAAATATCTTGAATATGATTGCATAATGTACAAAAATACAAATATTGTATCATTCTGTTTAGGAAATTTTGCAGAATAGTTCATATTATTTGATGTTTCTAAAAGTTTTCCACTATTTTCTAGCTTGATTGGGCCTCAAATTCTGTGTGGAAAATCTATACAATTGTATGGTATTTTGTCATTTAATTTTTGAAGTCCCATTTAAACCCTGCATGGAAATAGAGTGTAAAGATAGTATAATTTTCCAGAAACATACACATTATTGTCAAATATATTCATTACCAAATAAATTAGGGAGGTTTCAGGATTAGACCTTGGTGCTCTCTAGTCCTTTGACAGAGCTCTATTGTATCGGCTAAAGAAAGAAAACTCCAGCTTTACGTATTGCTGCATGTTACTATTTTCTCCAAGAGAACAAGGCGTAAGAGAGTGGCGTCACATGTATGACTAAGTTAGTATCCTGTTTTCCAGTCTAAGGAAAATTTCCTTAAGTAGTTGTAGTAAAAGTTTTCTTATGGTTTGTTGAAAATAAATATCTTACACTGGAACATTAATGTCCCAACAGCATGCAAAATAATAATACTAATCTTCCTTTTTAAAAAATCCCTTTCGACATTTTAATCTAGAATTCACAAATATACTTCCTTCACAGTAATTTTTCTTCATGATCCTGTATCTCTGACGTAGAACTATAAATATAAGATAATTTTAAGGATGTTGTTCAAGCATTTTTATTAATTTACTACTGGTGTTCATTAAATAATGTCAAGGTACATCCTACAGGAGACCTGGGAATAAATTCTGGTGATAAGAATGTTTAGAAGGACCTGTTTGACAACGAACATAGGAATGACAGAAAAACATGTGGTATAAATCCCATAGGTTTTATAAAAAATTCTTCTTTTCAGATCAATTTGGTAAAGATTGTTGACCTCAAACCAGGAGTATTATATGGACATTAAGACAAAATGTGGTGATGCTGAATCCTTGTAAACAGTTTAGAAGTTACTTATAATCAAAAAAGAGTGGTTTTTTTCTGGATTATGCATGAGGTCTATATTCAGACACAGAAAACTTGTTTGTCAAGTACTAAATGTAAACAAGTGTTTATAATTTTCAGATTTAAATCAGAAATTAAATCTAAAGATCTCAGCCCTATTTATATACATATGTGTGTTCTCTCTCCCTTGTTCTTACTCATATCTTTTCTTTCTGCTATTCTTTTCCCTCTCATTATGCTATATCTTACTCTTTTTTCCTTCTCCATCCCATTTGTTACTTCTCTCCTTTTGGATCTCTTACTTGGGTCTAAAATTCTTTTTATGTGAAAGTTTGTTTCACT
The DNA here is from genome assembly GCA_030449065.1 of Oceanodroma leucorhoa. Taxonomy (NCBI): domain Eukaryota; kingdom Metazoa; phylum Chordata; class Aves; order Procellariiformes; genus Oceanodroma; species Oceanodroma leucorhoa. Next base: position 201,771 of record JASVER010000081.1, read on the forward strand.
GTATTCACTCCTCTTTATTCTCCTCCAAAATTGTATTTTCTATCAAGGCTCTGACCCAGAAGTCCCATGCATCTATGCCCAACTCTTACTCAACTCACACGCAGCATGTTTTCCCATCATTCCCTCCCATCTCTTTATGTTAGCTCCATGCACTACTGTCAGTCACCTTGCTGCCTCTTCCCTACCCAGCTGCACAGAAAAATTTATCATAGCATTCTTTCTTTACCTATTCAAACTATTGGCAAGGAAAATTGCTGCAGTCTGGTAGCTGATAAGTTATCATATTCCTCTTGCTCAATAGGAGGTAATTGCAATCATAAAAATAGAGCAATCTAAGACAACAGTGAGGGAGTAGGTGATGAAGTGGAGCAGGGGAGCAAGGAAGAGAAAAAGCACAGCAGAGTCATAGGGCATCTCTATCTGTGATATGCTAGCATTCTGGCCTAAATAATGCTGTGTGAAGGCTTGGACTGATTGCAGAGCCCTCCGGCTCAGGTCCCCAGTTTTTCAAATTGGAATGTCACTTGTACACAACGGATACTTCTCTCTCTGTCAAGCAGGAGACGTGGCAGAACAGAGGTATAATTCTCAGTTTTACTTTGTTTTACTGAGCACCCTGAGGAAATCGGTATCCTCATCAGTACAATGGGAATAATAATACTTATCCACCTTTGACAAGTGCATCATGATTTAAGGATCAAAGTGCTATGTACAACTAAGTATTTTTATTAGTAGTACTTTGATGTGTAAATCAGAGACACAATTGGCTGTAACTGTCTTTGAAGTTGTTCTGAAAAATCATATCATATTCCACTTCAGCAGTGATTTAATTTGTGGATTAGTGACATGACAGACCATAAGAGGCTATTTGGAAGTCTTCCAATTGGTTTTCTCAATGTGGCTGCTGTGAATATGCACTTAGTGTTCAGTAGGCAGAAAATGTCCTCAAATTATTATTACTGATTGCATCATTTTGTCAGTCAAAAAATTTGAGTAATTATAAACCTTCTTTTTTTAATACAATTAATTTTATGATCTGGCTCAATTACCATAAATTATATTTACAGAAACAAAGTTGTTAGCCATGCAACCTAGCTACTCGTACCTTCACACTGGTTTAGTAAGGATGCAGTTCCCCTTGGAACTAGGCAGGTGTGCTAGAGGCCAGCACACTGTTGAGGCCTACCTTCCACCAGAAAATCCAGTCAGTAGTCCTTTGACCATCCAGTGGACTAAACTTAAACTGGTCGGACAGTCCTACATCATCTTTCAAGAGGCAAATTCAAAAAGAGACATGATCTCTTTGTCTTGCCATTCTGGTACAACTCCTTTCTCTGCATACAGTTGCTTCAAAGTGCTACATAAATGGCTTAAAAAGTTATGTTAACTGAAAACTTTTGTTGTTTATTAATCAATAAATTCCTTTTCATCCTTCCATGTTGTGAATCCGATTGAAAAAAAAAATGTATCCCAAAAAAGCCTCACATTTATGGAATAGTACTTACATGAACCATTTGCAAGACCAAATGACAAGTCAAAGACAAAGCAGAACTGATGTTGCATCCTAGTTTGATAAAGAAAAACTTGGAGATTAAGGTACTCCAGGGCTATTAAATAATTGCACAGGGAGTGGTACAATCTTCAGACACTTTGCAAATCAAAGTATTTTTTACAGAATGAACCATGCCAGGTCATATGACCAGACAGTCCACAGAATGGCCAGAGTGATTTTCAATAAGAATGAAGAATTAGATTCTGCTTTTTTAAAATCTTTTGCTCTGTTATTTAAAATACAAAGATGGCAATAGCCATTCTTTCAATGAATGCTATGAAATACAATATTTTGGACTGTTTTAACACTATCCCACTACTGCAATACTATTACAATAATAAATTCTTGTGCATAAGAAAATATTTAAAACATTGCTAAGTCAAACAATTGTCTGAGTCAAACAATAAAATAAGATTCTCTCTCTTTACAGATTTTCTCTTGACTTTCCATGCAGAAACATTTCGACGAAGCCACTGAGGCGAGGGGCTCCGGAGCGGAGGATGGCGCCGGGGGACCCTTCCTAAAGCGTCAGCACCGCGCAGGCAGAGCGCGGGCGCCCAGCCCCTCCAGCCAGAGGCGCGAGCTCCTGACGGCGGCAGCTCTGGCTCACGCGGGCGGGGACGCGGGTGACGGCGGCCCAACCCCCTCGCACACGAGAGCAGGCCCAGGGAGCGCGAGCCCGCGGGAGCGCGCCGAGCAGGGTGGACAAACGGGGCGCGGCGCGGCAGTTCCGGCGGGAGCCCCTGCGGGCCGGCGTGCGGGCCGGGCGCAGTCCCCCTCCCGGCCCTGGAGGCTGACTCAGCCGGTGGCCATCCCCCTCCCAGAGAGGACCTAGCGATGGTTCCCACCCGGCCGAAAGCCATGGCCAGGAGGAGTGTGGCGGCCCAGCCGCAGCTCCCACACAAGCGTGCAGCTGCCCAGGTCTCCGGCTGCAGGGCGTGCCTGGGCCTGTCACTGGTGCCGGAGGGCAGCGGAGACAGCACCTGTGCGCGGTGTGACCAGGGGATGACCTGCTCAGCCTGGTGGCAGAGCTGGAAGAGGGAGTGGAAAGGTTAAGGAGCATTAGGGAGTGTGAGAGGGAGGTAGACTGGTGGAGCCACACGCTGCCATCCCTAAGGCAAAGGCAGCAGATGGAGGCTCCACAAGAAGCAGAGGACCCCCTTCCCTCTTGCCAGCAGGCAGAAGGAGGGGACCTAAGAGACAGGGGGGAATGGAAACGGGTCCCTGCTCGGGGTGCCAGGCAAATCCCCTCCTGGCCTCCCTCACCTTCCCGGTTGCCCTTACACAACAGATACGGGGCTCTGGAGCTTGAGGGCCAGGGAAATRCGGATACAGAGGAAGGTTTCTCCAGGGGCTTGCCTGGGGTGAGTCAGGAAACCCCACGCATTACGACTGCCTCTCTTAAGAAAAAAAGGAGGGTAGTTGTCATAGGCAATCCCTTCTGAGGGGCACAAAGGCCCCCATGTGCCGACCGGATCCATCCCACAGGGAGGTCTGCTGCCTCCCGGGGGCCCGGGTTAGGAACGTAACCAGGAAACTCCCCGATCTGGTATGGCCTTCTGACTGTTACCCACTGTTGGTCATGCAGATAGGCAGCGATGAGGTTGCAGAGAGAAGTCCGAAAGCAATCAAGAGGGACTTCAGGGCACTGGGGAGATCGATTGCAGGATTGGGAGCACAGGTGGTGTTTTCCTCAATCCCTTCAGTGGCGGGGAAGAATACTGAAAGGAACAGGAAAACGCAGCTGATTGATTAACACGTGGCTCAGAGGCTGGTGCCACGGGTGGAATTTTGGTTTTTTTGACCATGGGGAGGTTTACAAGGCACCGGGCCTGCTGGTGACAGATGGAGTACGTCTGTCTCAAAGGGGGAAAAGGATTCTTGCCCATGAGTTGGCGGGGCTCATTGAGAGGGCTTTAAACTAGGTGCGAAGGGGGGAGGGGATAGAGCCACGCTCGACAGAGATGAGCCTCGGGGTGGCGTGCCAGTCTCGGGGGTGAGACCGATAGCCCAGCTCAAGTGCGTCTACACCAATGCACGCAGCATGGGTGGCAAACAGGAGGAGCTGGAAGCCATTGTGCAGGAGGACAACTATGACTCAGTTGCCATCACGGAAATGTGGTGGGATGACTCTCATGACTGGAGTGCTGCGACAGATGGCTACAAGCTCTTCAGAAGGGACAGGCGAGGAAGGAGAGGCGGTGGGGTGGCTCTGTATGTTAGGGAGTGTTTCAATTGCACGGAGCTCGACGTTTGTGATGATTGGGTTGAGTGCTTCTGGGTTAGGATGAGGGGGAAGGCCAGCGAGGCAGATATAGTGCTGGGAGTCTGTTATAAACCACCCAGCCAGGATGAAGAAGCAGATGAAGCATTCCACAAGCAGCTGGCAGAAGTCTCACGATCCCTAGCCCTTGTCCTCGTGGGGGATTTCAACTTGCCCGACATCTGCTGGAAATACAAGACAGCAGAGAGGAAACAGTCGAGGAGGTTCCTGGAGTGCGTGGAAGATAACGTCCTGAGGCAGCTGGTAAGCGAGCCTACCAGGGGAGGTGCCTCGCTCGACCTGCTGTTTACCAACAGAGAAGGACTGGTGGGAGATGTGGTGGTCGGAGGCCGTCTTGGGCTTAGCGACCATGAAATGATAGAATTCTCAATTCTTGGTGAAGTAAGGAGGACGGTCAGCAAAACCACTACCATGGATCTCCGGAGGGCAGTCTTTGGCCTGTTCAGGACGCTGGTTGAGAGAGTCCCTTGGGAGACGGTCCTGAAGGGCAGAGGGGTCCAGGAAGGCTGGATGTTCTTCAAGGAGGAAGTCTTAAAGGTTCAGGCGCAGGCTGTCCCCCTGTGCCGTAAGAGGAGCTGGCGGGCGGGGAAGACGACTGGCCTGGCTGAACAGGGAGCTTTTGCTGGGACTCAGGGAAAAAAGGAGAGTCTACCGCTGTTGAAAGAAGGGGCAGGCGACTCAGGAAGAGTACAGGGATGTCGTTAGGTCATGCAGAGAGGAAATTATAATGGCAAAAGCCCAGCTGGAACTCAATCTGGCCACTGTCATCAGGGACAACAAAAAATGTTTTTACAAATATKTTAATGACAAAAAGAGGGCCAAGGAGAATCTCCCTCCCTTATTGGATGCGGGGGGGAACATTGCCACCAAGGATGAGGAAGAGGCTGAGGTATTTAATGCCTTCTTTGCCTCAGTCTTTAATATTCAGACCAGTTATCCTCTGGGTATTCACCCCCTGCGCTGGAAGACAGGGACGGGGAGCAGAATACACCCCCCACAATCCAAGAGGAAGCAGTTAATGACCTGCTATGCCACCTGGACACTCACAAGTCTATGGGGCCGGATGGGATCCACCCGAGAGTACTGAGGGAGCTGGCAGAGGAGCTTGCCAAGCCGCTCTCCATCATTTATCACCGGTCCTGGTTAACAGGGCAGATCCCGGACAACTGGAGGCTTGCCAATGTGACGCCCATCTACAAGAAGGGCCGGAAGGAGGATCTGGGGAACTACAGGCCTGTCAGCCTGACTTTGGTGCTGGGGAAGATCATGGAGCGGTTCATCTTGGGGGCGCTCACAAGGCAGGTGTGCGACAACAGGGGATTTGCCCCAGCCAGCATGGGTTCATGAAGGGCAGGTCCTCCTTGACCAACCTGATCTCCTTCTATGTCCAGGTGACCCGCCTAGTGGATGAGGGGAAGGCTGTGGATGTGGTCTACCTGGACTTTAGTAAAGCCTTTGACACTGTCTCCCACAGCATTCTCCTGGAGAAGCTGGCAGCTCATGGCTTGGACGGGTATACTCTTCGCTGAGTAAAAAACTGGCTGGGTGGCTGAGCCCAGAGAGTTGTGGTGAATGGAGTCAAATCCAGTTGGCGGCCGGTCACGACCGGTGTTCCCCAGGGCTCAGTTTTGGGGCCAGTCTTGTTTAACATCTTTATCAATGATCTGGACGAGGGGATCGAGTGCACCCTCAGTAAGTTTGCAGATGACACCAAGTTGGGCGGGAGTGTTGATCTGCCTGAGGGTAGGAAGGCTCTGCAGAGGGATCTGGACAGGCTGGATCGATGGGCCGAGGCCAATTGTATGATGTTGATCTTAGAGGTCTTTTCCAATCTTAATGATTCTATGATTCTATGATTCTATGTTTAACAAGGCCAAGTGCCGGGTCCTGCACTTGGGTCACAACAACCCCAGGCAACGCTACAGGCTTGGGGAAGAGTGGCTGGAAAGCTGCCCRGCGGAAAAGGACCTGGGGGTGCTGGTTGACAGCCGGCTGAACATGAGCCTTGGCCTAGGTGGCCAAGAAGGCCAACGACATCCTGGCCTGTATCAGGAATAGTGTGGCCAGCAGGAGTAGGAAGGTGATCATGCCCCTGTACTCAACACTGGTGAGGCCGCACCTCGAATACTGTGTTCAGTTTTGGGCCCCTCACTAAAGGGGCAACGAGGCTGGTGAAGAGTCTGGAGAACAGGTCTTATGAGGAGTGGCTGAGGGAGCTGGGGTTGTTTAGCCTGGAGAAGAGGAGGCTGAGGGGAGACCTTACCGCTCTCTACAACTACCTGAAAGGAGGCTGTAGAGAGATGGGTGCTGGTCTCTTCTCCCAAGTAACAAGTGATAGGACGAGAGGAAATGGCCTCAAGTTGCGCCAGGGGAGGTTTAGATTGGATATTAGGAAATACTTCTTTACCGAAAGGGTAGTCAAGCACTGGAACAGGCTGCCCAGGGAAGTGGTGGAGTCACCAACACTGGAGACATTCAAAAAATGTATAGATGTGGTACTTCAGGACATGGTTTAGTGGGCATGGGTGCTGCGTTGACGGTTCTTAAACGTCTTTTCCAACCTTAATGATTCTATGATTCTATGATTCTAACATAGTTTTACAAAAAATTATTTCAGGCCAAAGGTTAAGAAGTTATGAATCACCAAAACCTGTTTTACTTACTATAGCTGCTTTAAAATTGCAATATTTGTGACTTTCAAACTGCTGAGCCAGTTGGCTCTACCAGGGCTTATTTTGCAGTTCCTATCAGACTTAAAGCAGGACAATGATGACAGTTTGTGTTGTGTATATTGGAATAAATGAGAGCCGATGTTTGGCAAACAAAGATAATTTTAAACTGAAAGTGAGAGTCATAATTGAGATTTCAATTAAAAAATTAATTTTTTTACTTCAGAAATCTTAATTCTTCAGTGGCAATTCTGCATCAACATTTTATTTGCCTCTACTTAAAAAAAAATCCTCCAGTTCTTAAAATGAACACTTCATTTCTTATTTATATTGATACCTCTGGTCACCTTTCTGCTGGAAATGATTTTTTGAAAAACACAGGACAGCTATTATCTAAGGAGATAAGAACTGTCATATAAATGATTGAAATAGCAATGTAATAAGTTATCAACAGACAGATTTTATACTCATTGTCTGCTACTGAGAAATTAGTGACAAAAAGGACTTTTTAATTATCTAATCTATCATCTTGCCAACATTTATTCTTAACTTTTCCAATGTTTTGAGAAGTTTGAGATAATTCAGGTGAATTTTCCATCACAGTGAAATGCTATGGCTAAACACTCCTGACATCTTCCACTGCATATTCAATTACTTAACATTACACTATTATTTGTAATACTACCCTATGTTATTCTAACCTATATTTCTTTTTGATGTTGGATTATGCAGTCCATGAGAAATTCAAGTACCTATGCAGGTAGGTATTTTTGAATCAAGAGAGGTATGAAAATGTTGGAACGTATCCACAGAATGATAATTTGATTTTAAAATGTTGAATTATTCCATTTCAATGTCTGTTTGAGTAGCTACAGTGTCTAATGGAAGTGGAAGTGCAACGGTTCAGCCAGAGGGAACGTTGTGTTTTATAATGAGTAACATAGAATGAGCAATGTGTTTAGGTTATAGAGAATAAGGTGGACACTATAGTTCTTAAAATACCACTGTAATGGTAAAGCATTATACTTCAGCCAGATTGTGACTGTCCAGATGACACAGAAGAAAATAATAGCATTTAATTTGAAAAAACTGTGATATGTGATGTGGACTAGCTTGATCCTAGGTGAAATATACGTAATAAAACTTTTAAGGAATATGTTCATTTTGTGGGAGAGCTGTTTTGGTACAAGATACTTTGGTAGGATTCTTGACTAATAGTACCACTGTCAGTAGCTCCATGCCTCAGTGACCCCATCAGGTTTGTCATGCGTCTGCACTTCCATTCTGCTGGTTCAGGACCAGGAATTCCAAACCTGTTGCTAAAGGCCCTGTGCCTAAAATTTTCTGTGATGACTTCTGCTTTGAAGCACCTGCTGGAGAACATCTATTCAAAAAAGAGCCACCTAATCTCTTTGTAAGATTTGTCTGTACATCTGCTAAAGACATATTTCTTCTGTTGACTTTTTTCCTTGCTAGACACACACCTTTATCAGCAATCCTATCTCAGCATCTCCCTTTTGGTGGGGAGGATTATTTTTGTAGTATCAATTTCTTTCTCTCTTGTCTATCATATTTCCAGTCATCCACATGAGAACATCGCTAAGGAAGATTTCCTAAGTGGTGTGTATACTGTAAATTACATTTAATGTCTGTTGTAGTCAAACCATGGGCTTTCATCTATGTATCATTGAATGACCCTATGTTTCAGGACATGAGTTAAGAATTTTAAGGGTACGGTAATCTTTCCTTGTTAACCTTCAACAGGTTTCTTCACAACATGGGAAAGACACTACAAAGGAGCTTATGGTCCAAGAAGAATATTTAATGGGCCCTTAATCTTGCTGTTGATATACATGATAAGATCTTAGAAAACACAACAAGTCTTAAATGTCTATTTTTCATTTCACTCAACAAAAATTTCAACAGGGAGAATCGCTTAATATTGTTTGAATAATAGTTTTTCTTAGTGCAGATTTTCAGAATTTAATAGCTGTAGATTTGTTTAGAAATTAAGACCAAGGTGGGGTTTTTTTCCGCCAGTTTAATAACCAGAGTTCCACTCCTGATGAAGTTAGACCCTTTTATGCTAACCTAATAATATGCTTGACATAGAAGGGATGGAGTGTAGTTTTATTCCAACAATATCAGAATATGCTATTTAAATCAAATGTCATTTCGTTGGGCTGATGGCTCTCTAAAATTAAAAAGTCAAATTTAAATTAAAAAAGGTTAATTTGTTGACCTCAACTTTGTTTAATTGTTACTAATGCATTTGATGCTAATTAAGCATGCTTTCTCAATAATTATAGGAGGGAACAGCAAAGCTTTTAAGGCTCCTACTAATCTAGCACCCTGTGGCTGCATGCTTCTAATTCTTTCATTTTAATGTACCAATTATATGCATTATACAAATAAATATGTCATAAAGAATCTATCATTTCAGCAACCTTTGACCTGTAAATGCTTTAAATCATATAAATACAAAGCAGTATCATTCCTCAAAAACGTCAAAAGGAAGAACTGCGTAAAACATTATCTGCATTTTCTGATGAGACCTTAAAGGCTCCAAATCAGTTGACCGTGTATAATAGTAAATATAATATTTAGGAGGTACAGAGTTACTGTACTCAAGAAATATGTTTTAGTCATTACGCGTGATTTGCCATTTCTACCTTTCAGTGCTTCACTTTTAAACTTTTATAGTGGTCTTAAAATTTAGTTCTACTCAATTATACAGCAGTTCTCCTATTTTGCAACTGCATCTCAGTTCTCTAAATAATCAGCACAACCCAGCCTATTAAACTGGTAGAAATGACTGTATTAGAAATTTTCCTATGGGCCTGCTGTTTGGAAAGAAAGTTTGACATCCTGAAACTGCAGTATGTATTTTATAATAGAATAACTGTATAATTACCTATACCTTTTTGAATCAGTGTGACTGATTGACCGAAACAGTTTTAGTATGTAAAAGCAGTTTTACAATTACTTAATCTGGACCAGAATTTAGCTCTCTGCATACCACATGGTGTAGCTTTCTAGTACCAATATAATCTCTGAACACAGAGTTGGAGATGGGCAGCAGCACTTAAAACCTCCAGCACAGCAAAGACTCTAGTGTATGCTCTCAGTATTATATCTGTGCTATTGTTATGGAAAGTCTCATACTTTAACCAAAAGAAAAAAGTCATTTCTATAGTGACAGTTCTAAATCCAGAAAAGAAAGATTGAGAACTGCAAGCTTATTTGTTTCTTTTTATGTTTTTCTACTTCTGGGTTATTTTACTATTAAAAAAAAAAAAGATTTGAGGAATTGTGAGGAAAGTCTTATCATCGATAGTTTTGATGCTTTCCACAGTGTTACGTTAAACAAAAAGCTCTTTTCATCTTGAAAATGTTAATTTTAGAAAAATGTTGAAAGATCAAACAAGGATGATATTTTCATTTCTATATTTCCCTACAGTATCAGCTGGAGTGCATAAATAGGTATCATCACATAATGCATTGGAATATGCTATTTTATGTTTATACTTGACTATGAACTGATGATATAACATAAATAGAAATAAATACTCATCTGAAATAAAGCTAAATTTCTTCTGATTTGTTTGATGTTTTTTGAACAAGAAAACCCTTTTAGTTGTTATGATTAAAAGTGAAGATGACTTCCAAAATTCCAGAAGAAACATGAAAATTCATTCAAGTCTACCTGTATTATCATGTACATGTGATTTTTCCCAAACATCAGCTTTGAAAAACTGTTTAGAGAAATTAAAGGCAAATGTAATTACACATTGTGTTCCTCCCTTTATAAAGCCCATAAGCAAATGAAAGTTGCCCTTTTTACGAAGCAGAGCCCCCTCCCTAATCAGACTAGAAAAAAGACCAACTCGTCCCGGATGACTGGAGGCTTGCCAACGTGACGCCCATCTACAAGAAGGGCCGGAGGGAGGATCCGGGGAACTACAGGCCTGTCAGCCTGACCTCGGTGCCAGGGAAGATCATGGAGCGATTCATCTTGAGGGTGCTCACGAGGCAGGTGCAGGACAACCGGGGGATCGGACCCAGCCAACATGGGTTCATGAAGGGCAGGTCCTCCTTGACCAACCTGATCTCCTTCTACGACCGGGTGACCCACCTAGTGGATGAGGGGAAGGCTGTGGATGTGGTCTACCTGGACTTCAGCAAAGCCTTTGACACTGTCTCCCACAGCATTCTCCTGGAGAAGCTGGCAGCTCATGGCTTGGATGGGTATACTCTTCGCTGAGTAAAAAACTGGCTGGGTGGCTGAGCCCAGAGAGTTGTGGTGAATGGAGTCAAATCCAGTTGGCGGCCGGTCACGACCGGTGTTCCCCAGGGCTCAGTTTTGGGGCCAGTCTTCTTTAACATCTTTATCAATGATCTGGACGAGGGGATCGAGTGCACCCTCAGTAAGTTTGCAGATGACACCAAGTTGGGCGGGAGTGTTGATCTGCCTGAGGGTAGGAAGGCTCTGCAGAGGGATCTGGACAGGCTGGATCAATGGGCCGAGGCCAAGTCCATGAGGTTCAACAAGGCCAAGTGCCGGGTCCTGCACTTCGGTCACGACAACTCCAGACAACGCTACAGGCTTGGGGAAGAGTGGCTGGAAAGCTGCCCAGCGGAAAAGGACCTGGGGGTGCTGGCTGACGGCCGGCTGAACATGAGCCGGCAGTGTGCCCAGGTGGCCAAGAAGGCCAACAGCATCCTGGCCTGTATCAGGAATAGTGTGACCAGCAGGAATAGGGAGGTGATCGTGCCCCCGTACTCGGCACTGGTGAGGCCGCACCTCGAATACTGTGTTCAGTTTTGGGCCCCTCACTACAAGAAGGACATTGAGGTGCTGGAGCGTGTCCAGAGAAGGGCGACGAGGCTGGTGAAGGGTCTAGAGAACAGGTCTTATGAGGAGCGGCTGAGGGAGCTGGGGTTGTTTAGCCTAGAGAAGAGGAGGTGAGGGGAGACCTTATCACTCTCTACAACTACCTGAAAGGAGGCTGTAGAGAGATGGGTGCTGGTCTCTTYTCCCAAGTAACAAGTGATAGRACGAGAGGAAATGGCCTCAAGTTGCGCCAGGGGRGGTTTAGATTGGATATTAGGAAAWATTTTTTCACTGAAAGGGTAGTCAGGCATTGGAACAGGCTGCCCAGGGAAGTGGTGGAGTCACCATCCCTGGAGGTGTTCAAAAAACGTGTGGATGAGGTGCTTCGGGACTTGGTTTAGTGGGCATGGGTACTGGGTTGATGGTTGGACTCGATGATCTTAAAGGTCTTTTCCAACCTTAATGATTCTATGATTCTATGATTCTATGTTATACATAAACTGTAACACAATAGCACTATCAAATTTTTGTCAGGCAATTAAACTTTATGCCAAGCTAATTCAATTTTGCTTCTGTTTTATTAAGTCCTATGAAAAAAAACGAAATCTGTTCTCTTCAGTAAATCACAAGTTTCACAAACCATTTCCTAACTCAGGCTCCTTGTTCTGATATTTTGATATATTAAATATCCAGCAAAGAATTTCCAGGGTCATAAATCTAGATTGATAAAATTAATCTTATTGCTGAAGAGAAATAAATATTTTATTGCAGTTTTATGAGCTTTTGTTCCCTTTTCACTCGCAAGTAGGTGTTGTTTAGTGGTACAAAGACATTTTGCTGCTGAAAAATGTATTAGAAACAGTACAGCAGTAATAGAATTCATATCTACAAAGCTGTTCACTTCTCAGAATGAAGGTTCAAGAATATCCTAAGGAAAACTTAAAACACAGTGTCATCTATAACAATACTACACTGATTATTATTCTTAAATTTTAGACTCTAGGAATTATTTTACTGTTGTTAGTAATTTTACAATAGGAATTTTCTGAAATTGCACCTGAACAATATCTATACAATCAAATTCACTAAATGCAAATGGAACATGAAACCTCAGAAATCAGAAATGTTAATTAATCCTTCACTTTTTTTCCATTTTTTCTTTCTTAGGAATGTAAGGAAATGATAAGATTAAAGATGTTCGTGCCTTGATTATATCTTGGTCTGAGGTGCTAAGCATTTACAGTAATGATTCAGTTTATTCAAGCCTGGCACATCATACGCTGCATTTTGAATCTATATTATCTGAAATATAATAAATGTGGGTGAGGGCCTCGGGCCCCAAATATTGTTTGTCACAATTAAGTAATGGGTTGGGGAGAGAGGAATGTAAAAGTAGGGATTTCTGTTGGAGTACAGGCAAATGGACAGGGATGGCAGGGTCTGGTCCTATGTATTATACAGGGGGAACCGCTTTCATCAAAGTACTGTTGCAGATAAACAAAGTGGGGCAGTTGTCTGTATAATTGTGATTGCATATTGTACAGCCATTCACAAATACCTAGAATGAGCCTAAATGCTCCATTCTAGTTCGGTAAAGGTTTACCTGAAGTTTGCACAGGCTGTATTATCTGCAAGGCCCTGGCAACTCAAAGTTACTTAGTCCAGCGGTTTTGTGTATTGTTTAAAAATTTCTGCAGATCAACAAATGAAAATGGTAGTGTGGCTAAATCTGAAGAATAGATAACCCATAATGTCTTGACAGCATATTGTAACCAGAAAAATGTATCTGTCCTCAGTAATGTACAGAAACACTCTAAAGCATCAGATAGGTATAAAGCACTCACAATTTGTTTTTTCCACTTTTTGTGAGCTACTAAGTTAGTTTGTTAACTTTCTCTCAAAAGACCTGATACTTTTTAATGAGCACTGCTGAAGTTCAAATTTGGAATATATGACAATTTTTCATTTTGTCATAGTTACCAAATGGAATGGCAGATTACCAATTCATAGTTGCAAGTGGCAAAGCTTTAGTCCAGGAAGACTGTACAACTGCAGGTAGAAGCTTAAAACAAGGATTAAATTTACAGAAAGTCAATAGAAGTTTTCAAAATTATCTAGGTTTGTTGAGAGAGATGGAAAAGTTTAGGAAGAGAAATGTTACCAGGATAGACTATGATTCAATATTTACACTAAACACACGCAGGGCCCTTAATTCAAATGTGTTCTGTGGCCCGCTAAAATAAAGAGGGGGAACACATGTAAAATGTTCCTTTTAGTTGATTGTACTTAATGATTTATGTGTTCTCCACTGTCAAATTTTACACTAAATCCATATCAGATACCTGACTCTGCTTTTCTACTTCTACGGTTTTTCAGGAAAAGAGAAGTTGAAGAAGAGGACATGCATAGAGCAGAATAATATTGCAGGCCACCAGTATTGAGGAAAATACTCTTGAGCTCTAAAGGATAGAGCAGCTATATGCAAAAAGGATCAAGTTTACTAGTTAACAGTTTTTTTCATACTAAATATTTAAATGTACTTTAGTGAAAGATCTTGAGCAGACGTTACCAATCACCAACCAGGTATGCAGCCTAGGGCTAGACTAGATCTTCTTTTTCTGTCCTGTAACAATGAATATATAGTTATTTTACAAAACATGAAGGGAAAAAAAATGCTAGAGTGCCATCATGGATAAATAGGCTCAGTACAGGGCAAGTCTGACAAAGGGATAAGCTGGGGAGGAGCTCAAGCCAGTTGATTTGCTGGAGGTGAAGGAGTCTTATTTGCAGGATGGAACTGACCCTAACAGCTGAGCTCTATAGGCACCCAACAAAAAAGTTTAGTTCAAAAGCAGTTTAGGAAGTACCAGTGGACTATTTTGTTTCACTCCAACATGCAAAAGTGCTATGGAACAAGGGTGAACTGTGGTTAATATTGACAATACTTTACTGATGACATGCCAGCACTTGGATAACTGGCCACAAACACTTTTATTCCAGCAGGGCACCAGATTTGGACTATGCCTACTATCACTGACTGCCACCACCTTTGCCAAGAAACTTATTTCCTGCACACTGCTCACTGCTCTATCCTGTGTAACAGGGCAGATTATTGTCTTTGAAATCTCAATAGCAGAAGTAGTGAAATTTAGCAAACAAGTCCAGTAATATTTCTTTCTCTGGTAGTCCCAAATGTGCCTTTATCCTCACCGCAAGATACTATTATATTTTTGCATTCATTTCTTAGGGATGAAACCTTTATTGTTCTATGTATTGCCATTGAATATCTGCAGCAGCTTCCTTTCAATGCACTGCTTGCAGCCTTCCTTTTCTTGGGGTGAATGTGGGGGTGTTTTGGTTTTTATCTTTCCCCACTATGGTGATAGGGAAGTTCTTAAATGCAGAAGAATCAGGCATTTCTAAAACAGAACAGTTCTGACTTGGTAAGGAACCATTTCTGATAGAAGATAGCATAAAAAATGGAAACTGGCACAAGGAAAAATACGGTATGGAAGGCAATGGCGGAACTGTGGCATATTTTTAATGGTGTGAAATGAAAAGGATTATACAATAATTACGCTCCTGGTTTATGGCACATAAAATCACACAAATCACTGCTCCTCGTTGTTCTTTTAAGATCTGGAGATGAATAGAATTTGACAGTTTTTTGTTTACTAATTTATGAAAAACAATGGATGGTGTTTTTGCTCAGTAAACAACATCTTTCCCTAATGCCTATGAAATATTTAATAGTTTAGAAAGTGTGATAGACCTACTTATGTATTAATATTATTTAGCAGATCAGGGTGTTACTATCAGTTCTTATAGGTCTGCTTCATCATTTCTAGCCTGCGGCTCCTTTAGCAATGAGGATACTAAGAAAAACAAAGGATTTACTACAGTGTTTATGTGATTATGTCAAATTAAACCATCACCTGCAGTTGTCTTCAGCAAATGAGTGAGTTAGCTTGACACTTTAACTTGATTATTCAGTGAGATGCTTTTAAAATCTAGGCAAGTTAATAAAAATAGCTTATTCGAGTGTTTGGGTATTTTTATTTTTATTCCTTAACAATGAAACCATTCATTTTTACACTTCTGTTCAAAGGCAAAAGGGACAATTGTGTTTCAAACTCTCAGCCCCTGTTAGTCCATGTCCCAGAGAGCAGCAAATGCAGTAAAACAGTTCAGGTTCTCAGCTGTCAAATAGAACAAAATCCTTCTCTGGCTACCATGTATGAAGTCAGGAATTAATACTTCCTAGAAATAAGTGTTGAAATCTCACCAGGGATGTGTCTATTCTGGCTTTTTAAGGGGCGAAGCAAGTTGTAATTTTTTTCTAATCTTTTTACCACTTTATTCAACTAGTGCAGGTTTTTTGATTATTAAGGGAGTATTTTTTGGAGACATGAAGGGAGATTGTTCTGTGGAATAAGCAGTACAGTATTATAAAATCTGCAGGTTCTCAAAATGCATTTGGACTCTGCTGAAGTGGTGGAGCTGACCATTCTGTTAGTTTCTTTCACTTAATGGATTGTATTGCACCTCACCGAGCGTTAAAGATGAGCATTGCCCTTCCACGATATCAGCAGATGCAGAGAAAATCATTGTTATAAAAAACAGAGTTCCATCTCAGGTGTATTTTCTATAAATTACTTTATAAAACAAATCCTTCAAAGTACATTTTTTTTAACTGATCGAACTTATGTAATGAATGGCTACAGGTAAGAATCTCAGCTCAGTATGAATGCATAATCCCCAGCACAAATAAACTGCTGGCTACTGGCATGGTACCCAGCAGCAAATGATTACAAAAGTTTATGGCAACAAATCCTGTCATAAAAAAGTCACTGTGTTTTTTATTTGGAACAATATTGCCACAAAACCACATTTCAGTCCTTTAAAAAACCTCTTTACAAGATTTAATATGGCCAGTGTAAGTTCTACAGCAAAGTCTGTAATAAACTGCAAACAAACTCTTAGTAGTTGAGTTGAATTTGATTTCTATATTCAACAATAATGGATTTAATGGTAACCAAGAATAATTTTTTCATTAGGGAGATTAATGTTTTGATGGCGGATCTAGATGCGTATTTCGGTTTTACTTAAATCTGTAAAAAGCACTTTTAAAAAATATTTTACTTGTTAAGGGAACTGTGGCATCACTGTTAAAAGAATCAGCTTAGTTTTATACTTTCATGAAATTTATAGTAGAGATTTAAATAATTCACTTTGAAAAAGGACTTTTCTTTCAATACACTTTTGCCAAGTTCTACCCATTCACTGAAACTTCTTTAACAAGCAGAAGCTAAGAAGCAGTGTGTTATCAGAAATAGAATAAGTCAGGATTATGTGAGATTTTTTTTTTTTCAGAGACTTTTTTAGACTTTTTGTTTATGGGAGTAGTTTGGCCACCCTGCTTTTCTCCTCTACAGCTAAAATGACACTGATGGACAGAGAGCACTTGAAACATCTCAAAGGTGTTGCACAAAGATGCTGTAAAAACAGGTAATTCCCAACACCTTCCCTAATTCCTGTTCCCAGAATTATGGTTTTGGTAATTTGAAAAATAGGATTTTCTTTCTTGAATTTTGAATTAATTTGGAATTAAAGATGTGACTGATTTTTGTTTGGATTTAAGAAAAAAAAAAATGTTGGTAAAATTTTTTGCTGTTTGAAATGCAAAACCCTTTTCCAGGTTTTTTTAGTAAAATAAATTGTAAAGGTTGAACAAAATGATACCTTTTCATTAAAAATGTTTGCAAAGGTTAGAAGCAAAATCATTTCTGCAACACTATGCCCTTTTCTGGCAATGTTATTTTTCGTATAAAATGCCATTACTTAAATTGACATATCTCTTCAGAAATTTCAAATGCACATGATGAACTGAAGCAAAGACTTAAAACCCATTGGAAAATGTGTACCTGGCCACAACAGTACATGACATAGTGGTGTTTGCTCCTGCCAAAGTTCAATATGGATGCTACTGTCTTGTTGCAGAGCCAAGTTGGGTTTTACAGTGCAGATGCAGCTGGCTAGAGTTAAACGGCTTATCAAATTTAAGCTTCCCTGTGACAATCAAAAGGAGGATGACACTGAGTGGGGAAAAAAATGACATAGAGCCTCATGAGAAATGATTGCAACTGGACAACATGCAGGAAGTGAATGAATGGTCTTTGTATGTAAAAGAGTGCCAGACAAACTTCTAAAACATTCAAGCGAGAAGTTCATTACTTTTAAAGAGTAAGTGTCTCACAAGCTGAATAAAAGCTGTGTCTACAGTGAGAGCTGTGACTGAGTGTTCCAATTTCTGAGAAATTTACTGTGTAGCTTGAGTGGTAGTCTATTGATCTTCAAGTTCAATTTCACATGGGAAATTTTGTGGACCAAAGGGTATAATTTCTTACAAGGGCCCAAAGTCTAGTTTTGTTCCTTGACAGCCTTTTTCTCAATGGGAACTGGTGAACTCAAACCTCAGGGCTAGGAGTTGTATCCCCCAGGGGGTGCATCCTTTAGTTTTCAAGCAAGTAGGTTGTGCCTGTTCTCTGCTGAATGTGTTTAAGCAAAAGCATGCTCTTCAGAGAGATATTCTGACAAGTAAGCTTTCCTTCTGCTCACAGTGGGCTGCTAAAACACCTATGTCCTAAATTTTTCAGGGTTGCATATAGTTCACATCTAAATCCACTGAAGTCAACACAAAAACTGCATCAGGAATCTTTTTGGCTAAGATCTATTTGTCCTGTCACTACAAGTCCTGGTAAAAAATCTTTCCCCATCTTTCTTATAAGCCCCCCCCCTGTTGAAAGGCCACAATAAGGTCATCCTGGAGCCTTCTCTTCTCCAGGCTGAAGAACACCACTTCTCTCAGCCTTTCTTCATAGAAGAGGTATTCCAGCCCTCTGATCATCTTCATAGCCCTCTTCTGTATTAACTCTACAGGTCCATGTCTTTCCTATACTGGGGACCCTAGTGTACCCAGTGTAGTATACAGTCTCTTCTACTCTCAGCAATCTATACTATTTAATAGTGCTTTTGACAGTGTGCTCTTAGGTTGTTAATTTATTAACAGGTTTCAGAATTATTCTCAGGTTTCAGATCTTGATCCAGAGATTTTTGTGTATAAGACTCTTCATTACTTACAGGTACCTGTGGTTTCTCCAATACTAAGCAAACTCACTAAAGATGTCCACTGTAGATGACCTACAAGTCTCCGGGAGGTGTACAGCCCAGTAAGCGGCATCCTCATTCATATAGCTATGAAGGATCTAATTATACACCTTCTTGTGGCTTTTTGCTTATTACAACTAATTTTTAGGGTAAGTTAATTTTAAAACATTTACGTTAGGAATTGTGGTTGTGCAAGCATGTTTGGTAAGCCACAGTCATTACTCCAGCAACTGTGGAAACCCACTGCACATGCTCTAGCACAAGATTACATGACTAGAAACCACAGACGCCCACTTTGTTGTCAGAGCTATTTTCTGCTCTTTTTTTGGATATCAGAATTAGATACTGGACAGAATCCCATTAAAACACACAACCAAAGATTAATTTGACCATGTCTAAAAATCTTTTTTCATATGCTGAGAGGTTTGGGAATCTGTGCAAAAGTTTTGCTGGCACTAAACCAACAAATATATATATATATATATATATATCACCTTTGCTTTCTGGAACTGTGAAAAGGATAAACACTTCATAAAACCTCCTGCCACAGAGCCAAACATATTGAAATGGCTTTTTATGGAGATATTGAAACAACAACAAACAAAATACACAGGGCTTGTTTCTCCTGAGGGTTCAATTATTTTGAGTGCTGGTAGCAAACTTTGATTGATAAATCTAACCTTTCCTTTCCAGGCAATAGTTTGATCACATAGTGATGAGAAAGAGTTAGAGAATGGAAGAATAATATTTGGATTGCAAGAGAATAATGAAAATGCAGAGGATGCCTTTGACTTTTACAAAGTGAGAAATGATTTCCCATTTTGATTGTGTGATGGCAAGAATCTAAGAGCAGGCAAGTCTGGGCTTTGTATGATGTTCTTAAATTATTTTTCAAAACTTATAAGATTTTGCCAGCTTTGAACTAGAAATTCATAATACATCCAAAATGCAATTGAAGCTATAGCGGCAACATGTTTTTCAGCAGCACAAATGACTGACGAATTGGTGTGGTGACCACACATCATATGTGAAATATGAACTAAGAAAGAAAACTACCCAGCCAACAGGGAAAACCAGGCAGCCGTTCTATCCAAAGCAATTTTATGATGTTTTCCAGCTGGGCTGACGCAAATAAACTCATCAAGGATGTCCATTGTGACCTAATTTGACACCTCTGTACATCTTTTTAAATGTCCATTTACACCATTCTTTTTCACTCTTCCCTTCTAAAATACTTCTTAGCCTGAAATCCTCCATCATTATTTTTGGCAAATCTTCTTTTTCATGTGGAAGAAAGAGAGGTTATCAATGAAACAAAATGAAGATAGACCATTTAATTTTATATTATCATCATAAATTCTTTTCAATAAGATCCTTCTTCACTACAAACAAGGGAGCTATACCTAACCTTGCAAGCAATTCCACTGGAAAAAAGAAAAGAGAGAGAGAAAGCAAAATTTGGCTTTAACATATAAGCTTGATCATAAATCACTTAATAATGTTTGAAGCTGTGTTGTTTAAATGTTTCCACAAGCAGCCATAGAATATTAGTTTGAAATCCCTGAATATTTTTGGAATCCAGCAAAGTAATGGTTTCTTTGCTTCCATTAACACTGTTCCTTCTGATTCATAAAATATTTTTTGAGGTTTGTGGGAGCATTTCATAAGTAATTTTAAAAATAAAAAAGTGAAGAATTAGCTACACCACTTAACTCAATCTACTCCAATAAGCCAAAATCTGGAGAAAAAGTTATTTTATGTATCAGAGTCGTAGTAGTGCAGAAGACAGAGAAAGCAGATAAAAGCATTAGTAATTGGTCTAAAGAAGGCACATTGCAATGCAGCTGTTTTAACCTAAACATTGCAGTAAGAGTCGAGCATGGACATGAAAACAGTATCATTTACCAGCTTCTAGACCTGGTGTATGAGAATGCTTAAAGCCAAATTAAAATTGCGCTTAGCAAAGGTATGCTGTTGCAAATGTAGTCTTCCTGCATATGCTCCCTCTGCCCTCGCTCAGCCATACAGGACAGATGTAATTTAGTTTTAATGTTTTGGTTAATGAAATCACTGCTACAGCCTATGAATAACAGCAGCAAATGGGCTTAGTGTTAAATAGTACTGTGCTTGCAGGCAAGCGTGGCCAATAGATAAGCCACTACATTTCTACCTACTTTTACAGTTTTTTACTGCCTGTTTTTTTAATATCAAGCTAGTTTTCTGAGGCATGGTGTGCATGCGCAAAATTTAAAAATGAAGAGGTGAAATCCTAGACAGAGATTGTAAATCTGTGTAGCTCTGCAAAATTTATTAACACTCACTAAACTGTCAATATCTAGTATCTAGACTATCACATTTCAGCTCCTTTTTCTTGTTTTACATACTGAAATGAGAAAATACATATTCAGGAATACACTGATGCATACATACACCACATATATTCTGCTGGCATCTCTGTAATATATTGCAAAACTCTATTATATAAAGTAAATTTTTTCTGGTAACTTGGAGAATCTATCTTCCAGCTTCTAAGCCATCTCCTTGGATTTACTAATGTTTCAACCTCCAGAAAGTTCCATGTATCTATTTTTTTAAAAATAGTAATCATCTTTTCCAAGACTTTGGCTCAGTTAAATAATTTTTCCCTTTTAATTACGTTACTTCTAATTATGACCTTTTGCTCAGTTCCAGAAAAAAACATTTCAAGCTGATAATAAGAAGTCTTGCTTTGCAACTGATGTGCTAACAAAGCTGATTGTTGCAATTATGGCACCAAGAGCACAGGTGAAAAATTGCAATTTACTTTTGGAAAAGTAAGTCATAATTCTCCATAGAAATTCTGTGTTAGCAACACCTGAAATATGTGATGACAGGTGATGTTATGCATGATGACTGTTTCATGGGTTTCCTGATTCTCAGATTTTAAACTTATATAAAAAAAGGAAGTGCATTTTCAGAGGGACACCTAAATTGATACCTATGAAGTCCATATGCGTATTTTAACTGCACTTGTCCAGTACAGATCACGGGAAATTGTGCAGCTGATGATACCATCTGCACTTATTTGTAACATTTGTGTGTGATTAAAGCTAAGGGCTAGATAATTATTGAGGATATATGAATAAGAAGTGGCATAGAGCATTTTTTTATGGGGTATTGAGTCTCCAGAATTAAAGGTCCCTTTCTGTGCATTGGTTAAGCTTAATAACTCCCCCAAATTTCTCAGAGAGCAAGGATTACTCATAAAATCATTACTGCTTTTTATATATTAAAAAAACAAGGTGTAGCTGGCTAACTACTTTGTGTCATCAGTCTTGTAAAGCTTCTATTTTATTTCTAAGCTTTTCAGAGCCTTCTGAACAAAGGTCCCTACTGATGCGGCGTCTACACACTGTTAAGTAGGCTTTATATTCATTGTTATTCTTGTTCTCTGTACCCATCAGTTTTCAATCAATAGTTATTGCTACCCAATAAGATCCTATTTTAGTCATCAAATAACACAAGCTGAGACTGATTAGTTGCTTCCTAGGTTCTGTAAAATTATAATCGAGAGTCTGTCTATACCAAAAAAAACCCTAAGGCTTTGTGAAAAAAAAAATTAACATGCCATAGAAGCAGAAACTATAACAAGACACAAAGTCAACAAAAATAAACCTGACAAATAGGGATGAAGAACATGCAGAGGCATTTAATGCTTTTTTTGCCTCAGTCTTTAAGATTAATAATAGGCCATGGGCTGCCCGCTCCTGTGAGTTGGAGGACCATGACTGTGGGAGCAGTGACTTTCCATTTGTGGACACTGAAATTGTAAGGGGCCAGTTGTATCAGCTGAATACTCATAAGTCCATGGGGCCTGACAGAATTCATCCCAGAGTACTGAAGGAGTTAGTGGATGTTACAGCAGGACCCCTCTCAATCACCTACCAATCAAAGGTTTTGGGAGTCTGGGAACGTCCCTGCTGACTGGAAGCTAGCCAATGTTACTCCAATCTACAAAAAGGGCGTGAGGGAAGACCCAGGGGACTACAGACCTGTAGTCAAACCTGTACCTGTAAAAAGTATGGAAAAGACCATACTGGGTGCTATTGAAAGGCATTTCAAGGACAATGCAATGATCAGGCACAGTCAATGTGGGTTCATAAAGGGAAAGTCCTGCCTAACTACTCTGATATCCTTCTATGTTAAGGTCACCAGTCGAGTGGATGAAGGGAAGGTGGTGGATGTAGCTTTTCTGGATTTTATTAAGGCTTTTGGTACTGTCCTTCACAGTATCCTTCTCTGACAAGTTATCCAATTGTGAGATGAGCAGATACACACTGCTCTGGGTGAAGGGCCAGTTCTATTCAATGTTTTCATCAGTGATCTGGATGCAGGAGTTGAATGCACCATTAGCAAGTTTGCTGGTGATACTAAACCAGGAGATGCTGTTGACTCTCTTGAGGGATAAGAGGCCTTGCAGAGGGATCTAGATAGATTGGAGCATTGGGCAATCATCAACGGCATGAAATTTAGCAAGAACAAATGCCAGATTCTGCACCTGGGATGGAGTAACGCTGGGCACAAGTGTAAACTGGGAGACAAATGGCTGGAGAGCAGACCTGCAGAAACGGATCTGGGGGTGCTGCTTGACAGTAGGCTCAGTGTAAGTCAGCAGTGTGTCCTGGCAACCAAGAAGATAAATCGCATCCTGAGGTGCATAAAACACAGCATAACCAGCCGGTCAAAAGAGGTGATTATCCCACTGTATTTAGCAATGGTGCAGCCTCACCTTGAGTATTGTGTGCAGTTCTGGGCCACACAATTTTAAAAGGATGTTAAGGTACTTGAATGCATCCAGAGGTGGGCAACAAAGCTGGTGAAAGGGCTGGGAGGCATGTCCTGTGAGGAGCGGCTGAGGACTCTGGGTTTGTCTAGTTTGGAGAAAAGGAGGCTGAGGGATGGAGAGGGAGGTGCTGATCTCTTCTCCCTGGGATCCAGTGATGGGATGTGTGGGAATGGTTCAAAGATGCATCCAGGGAGGTTCAGGCTTTATGTTAGGAAGAATTTCTTTACTGAGGGGGTGGTCAAACACTGGAAAAGGCTCCCTAGAGAGGTAGCCAATATCCCATGCCTGTCAGTGCCTTAAAAAGAGGCATTTGGACAGTGGCCTTCATAATATTCTTTAAGTTTTGGTCAGCCCTGAAATGGTCAGGCAGTTGGACTAGGTGATTGTTGTAGGTCCCTTCCAACTGCAACTCAAGTCTTCCCTTCTCTTCTCTTTTCTCTCTTCTCTTTTCTCTATTCTCTTCTCTTCTCTTCTCTTCTCTTCTCTTCTCTTCTCTTCTCTTCTCTTCATTTAGAATTTAAAATAGAAACTGACCATAATAAAGACACAAAAAGGAGTAGAGCAAGTATCAGTGGGAGGGCAGGAGGAGATAGTCCTACATATGGCTACAGAAAAACATTCAGTGAGAGTTAGTCCTTGTTCTTGGTGTGCTTGTTATGTTGTTCTTAGCACCATAATATTCATTTATTTTGTACTACTGGTAACCTTGGATATGTGACATTCTGCTGAATTAGGCCTGCAGCCTTGTTAATTGAAGACAGTCTTAAAATACTGCCATTAAGCAAAATGCCCATTCTACATCCACCAACAAGAATTTCTGTTTCTCTTAGATGCTTATATTGGGTTTGCGTAGCAAGGTTTTGGTAGTGGGAGGGGCTAGGGCTAGCTTCTGTGAGAAGATGCCAGAAGTTTCCCCCATGTCTGAAAAAGCCTATGCCAGCTCCAAGACGGACCCGCCACTGGCCAAGGCTGAGCCCATCAGCGATGGTGGTAGCGCCTCTGGGATAACGTATTTAAGAAGTGGAAAAAACAACTGAACAATACCAGCAGCAGTCAGAAGAGAGGAGTGAGAATATGTGAGAGAAACAGCCCTGCAGACACCAAGGTCAGGGGGCCTGAAGAAGGAGGGGGAGGAGGTGCTCCAGGCGCCGGAGCAGAGATTCCCTTGCAGCCCCAGGTGAAGACCATGGTGAGGCAGGCTGTCCCCCTGCAGCCCATGGAGGTCCACCATGGAGCAGATATCCACCTGCAGCCCATGGAGGACCCCACACCGGATCAGGTGGATGCACCCAAAGGAGGCTGTGACCCCATGGGAAGCCTGTGCAGGAGCAGGCTCCTGGCAGGACCTGTGGACCCATTGAGAGAGGAGACCATGCTGGAGCAGGTTTGCTGGCAAGATTTGTGACCCTGTGGGGGGCGCACACTGGAGCAGTCTACTCCTGAAGGACTGCACCCTATGGAAAGGACCCCGCTGGAGCAGTTCATGAAGAACTGTAGCCCGTGGGAAGGACTCACATTGCAGAAGTTCACGGAGGACTGTGTCCTGTGGGAGGGACCCCACACTGGAGCAAGGRAAGAGTGTGAGGAGTCGTCCCCTGAGGAGGAAGGAGCGGCAGAGACAACGTGTGATGAACTGACCGCAACCCCCATTCCCTGTCCCCCTGTGCCACTGGTGGGGATAGAGAATTCAGGAGTGAAGTTGAGCCCAGGAAAAAGGGAGGAAGAAGGAGTGGGGGGAAAGTGTTTTAATATTTAGGTTTTAGTTCTCATTATCCTACTCTGATTTGATTGGTAATAAATTCAATTAATTTCCCTGAGTCAAGTCTGTTTTGCCCGTAATTGGTGAATGATCCGTCCCTGTCCTTATCTCAACCCATGAGCCTTTCATTGTATTTGCTCTGCCGTGTCCAGCTGACGAGGGGGAGTGATAGAGCAGCTTTCGTGGGCGCCTGGTGTCCAGCCAGGGTCAACCCACCACAATGTTGTATTGTTGTTATCGTGATTACCACGTATTTTATTATCTGAGTTCCTGGTTTGAGTTGATTTCAGTGCCACCCGACTGTGACACTTGGTTTGATATTTTGTGCTCCATGGAAAGAATAATGTGCTGATAGAGAAAAGGAGAAAGTGTGATAGGAGTTTGGGGCTTGGGGAATACTTGATTGAAAATTAGATGGAAAGAGACTGAATTTCAGGGAGAATAAGAGAAATTAAATAATTTGACTTGAGCCAAGTAGATAAGAGGTGAAACTGAAATTGGCAGAGGAAATTAGAGAGGGAGAATGGTCCTGTGAATAAGAAACACAGAGGAGGAGTAAATACAGCTGAACAAGCCAGGCTGACAGTGGACCGGAAAAAAGAGTCCACAAGGAGGGCTGGATAGGAAGAACGAAGCATGCTTTGTAAGGCAAGTGGGACAAAGAGCAAATGAGTTGACTACGGAGTGGAGACTGCACTTTTGTAATGGGAGCTACAGTGAAATGAGAACTGGACAGTGCCACACAGGGCAGGGCACTGCCCAGGGCAAGTGTCAAACTGGGGAGAATAGAAGAAAACTAGATCACCCATGAGAAAACGTGCAGAAGAGCTTCAAATGGCTATACAAGCTTCCCAGCCTCAACACTCCAATGCTGTGACAAAATAACTTGTGAAATCCACTAGTAACGTGCAAATTTTATATAACAGGTATATAGAGTTGATGATAACCTACTTTAACCAGCATTAATGTATTCAGTGACAGAGGTCTGTGCAGTGAATCCAAAGTTTGTGATGAGAGATAGTCGTCAATATGAAGTCACGTGAAAGGATTTTGTTTTACAGTGTGTTTTTTAAAATTATACACTCATATATGCAAACAGCCCAGTGCAATAGAATACCAACATTGCAAATTTACGAAAATCATCTGCATTGTTTCAAATTAGACCCTGTGTAATAGTCTCATCTTTTTTATTTTCTTTCTTTCTTTTTTTCTATGTAGAAACTTGATTTCAATAAATTCAAAGGTGACATCTGCATAAGAATGAACAAGGTGGGACTATCTGCTATAAAATTTCTGACTCATTAATTGAAGAAGATAGAAGTGTGAGGTGAATGAGGTAGATAGTCTTTCATGCCAAAAGCAAAAGAAATTCTGTTTGATAAAGCATATGCTAAACAAGACAAGTCAGCTAAAATTTCCACATAAAGTCATCCATTAAGACTTCACCATTTTCAAGATATCTGATATGAGACATTGAAATCTGATTATTATGAGTGATTATTGCTTCTCTTTTCAGTGGAATTCATTGAGAGTTTCACCAATTATATAAATTCTATATAAGAATTTAGTACTCTGAAAAAAATTTGAATTTGTCAAATTATATCTATAAATAATAGCATCTTGCTAGTTATTTTCTCTGATTATTTTTTTCAGCTGGAAGAAGACAATTGCATTGTCACCTTTCAGAGGTGTTGCAAAGTTATAAAAACTGTGAAACATCAGCTGTGCAACTCGTATCTTCTGATCTCCTCTAACACTTGCTGTTGCCCCTGTTTTCATAGAGAGATATCTCTGCACCCACTGCCAAGAGTGATTCAATAGGACTTGTTTTCAGTGAACTACTCTGAGCGGAGTTTCCAGCTCTTGCTGTGATATGTTAGCAGAGTCCTTCTGAGTGAAAGACTCCCTGTGTTGTCTGGTGCTCTGTTGGCTTTCAGACAATGCCGAGTTTTGAAAATGATGTCATCTCTGTGCCAAAAGCTCAATGTCAGTTTGGTTTTGACACCCCTGCTGACTAACACAGTGCTGACCATAAACTACTCTATACTGATTTTTTATGTTTCGTGGTATGGTTACTACTTGATAAGTAGTTTTAAAGGAAGTTTTGTTTTCTTGAAACCAACTTTAAGCCCTTCTTTTTGCCTGGTTGGCGTGCTTTAAGTGCCTCCACATCAATGTTTTTGCTTGGATCATGTGTGAGCTTTGCTAGACCCCTCTCAGTCTGGAAGCTGGACTCCCTGTAGATGAAACTAAACCATAAAATGTGCATGAGGGTTCAAGAACACTTAGTGTACTCCAGCTACTAATGGGCATTCAGGTCAAAAGCCAAACTAGAGCTAGTCTGAAGTAAAACCTCCAAACTCTACATGGATMTTGGGCCCTCTACAGATCTGTTCCCGTGGGCTAGCATGATCGCTAATATGAGCATAGCCTTTGGTTTCAGCCTTTTAAAATTATTGTTCAGCATTCAGGTCTTCTACTAACCTCTTCTACTTTGTGGTCATCCTGAAGAGTGGAGAGAAAGAATGCAACAGTTTCACATCAGCATCCATACTAAGCAACTCAAAAATCTGGTTATTCACCTTCACATATTTCTACCTGGTTTTGATGGTGCTGACTTCAAACAGAATTCTATAGGATGGAGGGATCATTTGTAAGATAGAACCTGGCAAGAGTTTCAAAAATCTACAAAGTGATGATCAAGAGAGATTRAGGTTATGTCTATGCCAATAAATTAAAAGGTACTCAGGACTGTACCTACACAGTGAAGCCAGCTGGCACAGAATAGTTCAAATCTATGCTAATAAATTCTCTCAGCTTCTAAGTCTGTGTGGCTGTATGCAAGGTCTCATGGATGTTCAAGCATTTAAACCATGTCCAAGAATCACAGAGAAAGGCACGCCAAGGACCAATTTACCATTGTAGGTAATTCAGATTATGGGAATGTTCCCAGACAGTAGTTTACTTCTTAGTAAAACCTGTATGTTCCTCCACTGCCCTTAGGGTCAACACAGAGCTTATACCTGACACTTTGACTGCAGTCCAGTTCATTTCCATACAAACTAAAAATCGACTGCTTATTTTATCTTGTATGACGTAAGATAATTCCATAGAGCAGCCAGTTACAGGAGTCTCTCCAGTAATTGCAGTCAGCTTGATTTCTCTTTTCCAATTAATTATTTCATGAATCAAAAAGTACCCATGAAGAAATTGTTAATCAAGTATCCAGAGTAAGATCTACACAGTGTGGTGTAAATAAGGCGTAAGTTTATACACAGAAAAATGAGGAAAAAGTGAAATATGAATGGTACCTCATTAAGCAGTCAGAAGGAGGCCATAGTTCTATGGAAAATGTAGTTTGTAGTTATATAATTAAAAAGCATGTGATACTCACAGGAAACAAAATAAAAAGGAATGCCATTTCCTACCTGGGAGCAGTTTGTAGTAAAGTTAATAACAATAATCTGTGTGGTCCTGTAGATATTTAATAATAATAATAATGCACATTTGCAGCATGCTTCAAGATATTTCTGCATACAGGATCAGAAAATTTTTTTCAGTATCCTAATCGATTGCCAAACAAGTAAAAATATTCTTCTATACTATAGAGTCTGCTGTCTAAACTTTCAGTAACATGTATTTAAAATTCAAGTCTTCTAAAGCTTTATTCAACACAAAAATGGTCTGATTATGAACATTGAACATACGTCAGCTGTCATTGGTTCCAATGCTATTTTGAGTCCAAACTTACATTTACTTTTGTCTATAAGCATCATAATTCCTCCAGTGGAGTCATTCAGTCTAACAAATGCTCTAGCCGTTTAAGTAAGTCTGATAGAAATTATCCCAATTTATCTCGGGATTTATAGTCTGCTTCTTATAATAGAAGTAGCCTGGTTTCCTACATCTCACTCGTGGATGAAGGGAATGGGAGGAAAAAAGGGAGTAACACTGTGATAACCCAAAGTCTAAAAAGGTGTTTACAAGTGTATCTAATATTTTATTTCACTGTGAAGTTGTTTGAACTTTGTTACCCTCAACTATTGCTGAGTGCTTATTGGTAAGGATGAGGGGGAAGGCCAACAAGGCAGATACCATGCTGGGAGTCTGTTATAGAGCACCCAACCAGGATGAAGAAGCAGATGAAGCATTCCACAAGCGGCTGGCAGAAGTCTCACAATCCCTAGCCCTTGTCCTCGTAGGGGACTTCAACTTGCCCGACATCTGCTGGAAATACAACACGGCAGAGAGGAAACAGTGAAGGAGGTTCCTGGAGTGCGTGGAAGATAACGTCCTGAGGCAGCTGGTAAGCGAGCCTACCAGGGGAGGTGCCTCGCTCGACCTGCTGTTTACCAGCAGAGAAGGACTGGTGGGAGATGTGGTGGTTGGAGGCCGTCTTGGGCTTAGCGACCATGAAATGATAGAATTCTCAATTCTTGGTGAAGTAAGGAGGACAGTCAGCAAAACCACTACCATGGACTTCTGGAGGGCGGACTTTGGCCTGTTCAGGACGCTGGTTGAGAGAGTCCCTTGGGAGACGGTCCTGAAGGGCAGAGGGGTCCAGGAAGGCTGGATGTTCTTCAAGGAGGAAGTCTTAAAGGTTCAGGCGCAGGCTCTCCCCATGTGCTGTAAGAAGAGCTGGCGGGGAAGACAACAGGCCTGGCTGAACAGGGAGCTTTTGCTGGGACTCAGGGAAAAAAGGAGAGTSTACTGCTGTTGGAAGAAAGGGCAGGCGACTCAGGAAGAGTACAGGGATGTCGTTAGGTCATGCAGAGAGGAAATTATAATGGCAAAAGCCCAGCTGGAACTCAATCTGGCCACTGTCGTAAGAGACAACAAAAAATGTTTTTCAAATATATTAATGACAAAAAGAGGGCCAAGGAGAATCTCCCTCCCTTATTGGATGCTGGAGGGAACATTGCCACCAAGGATGAGGAAAAGGCTGAGGTACTTAATGCCTCTTTGCCTCAGTCTAATATTCAGACCAGTTATCCTCTGGGTATTCAACCCCCTGAGCTGGAAGACAGGGACGGGGAGCAGAATACACCCCCCATAATCCAAGAGGAAGCAGTTAACAACCTGCTATGCCACCTGGACACTCATGAGTCTATGGGGCCGGATGGGATCCACCCGAGAGTACTGAGGGAGCTGGTGGAGGAGCTTGCCAAGCCACTCTCCATCATTTATCACCGGTCCTGGTTAACAGGGGAGGTGCCAGACGACTGAACGCTTGGCAATTGTCCTGGTTTTGGCTAGGATAGAGTTAAATTTCTTCCTAGTGCTATGTTTTGGATTTAGTGTAAGAAGAATGTTGATAACACTGATGTTTTTAGTTGTTGCTAGGTAATCTACTTTTCAAGGACTTCTCATCGTCCCATGCTCTACCAAGCGCACAAGAGACTGTGAGGGAGCAGAGCTGGGACAGCCAGCCCAGCTGGCCAACGGGGTATTCCATACCATGTGACGTCATGCCCAGTATATGAAGGAGGGGGGAAGGGGTCCCGGAAGGAGTAATCACTTTGGCTATTGTCTCGGCGGGTCGTGAGCAATTGCATTGTGCATCACTCATTTCATATATTGTATCATTAATATATTATTACCATTGTTATTATTATTATTCCTTTCTTTTCTGTTCTATTAAACTGTCTTTATCTCAATCCGTGAATTTTTTTTTTCCCCTCAATTCTCTCCCCGTCCCGCTGTGGGGGTGGGGGAGAGTGAGCGAGCAGCTGTGTGGCGTTTGGCTGCCTGCCAGGTTAAACCACTGCAGCAATGTGACGCCCATCTGCAAGAAGGGCCGGAAGGAGGATCCGGGGAACTACAGGCCTGTCAGCCTGACCTTGGTGCCAGGGAAGATCATGGAGCGGTTCATCTTGGGGGCGCTCACAAGGCAGGTGTGTGACAACAGGGGATTGGCCCCASCCAGCATGGGTTCATGAAGGGCAGGTCCTCCTTGACCAACCTGATCTCCTTCTATGTCCAGGTGACCCACCTAGTGGATGAGGGGAAGGCTGTGGATGTGGTCTACCTGGACTTTAGTAAAGCCTTTGACACTGTCTCCCACAGCATTCTCCTAGAGAAGCTGGCGGCTCATGGCTTGGACGGGTGTACTCTTCGCTGGGTAAAAAACTGGCTGGACAGCCGAGCCCGGAGAGTTGTGGTGAACGGAGTCAAATCCAGTTGGCGGCCGGTCACGAGCAGTGTTCCCCAGGGCTCAGTTTTGGGGCCAGTCTTGTTTAACATCTTTATCAATGATCTGGACGAGGGGGTTGAGTGCACCCTCAGTAAGTTTGCAGAGGACACCAAGTTGGGCGGGAGTGTTGATCTGCCTGAGGGTAGGAAGGCTCTGCAGAGGGATCTGGACAGGCTGGATCAACGGGCCGAGGCCAACTGCATGAGGTTCAACAAGGCCAAGTGCCTCGTCCTGTACTTGGGTCACAACAACCCCAGGCAACGCTACAGGCTTGGGGAAGAGTGGCTGGAAAGCTGCCCAGCGGAAAAGGACCTGGGGGTGCTGGTTGACGGCCGGCTGAACATGAGCCGGCAGTGTGCCCAGGTGGCCAAGAAGGCCAACAGCATCCTGGCCTGTGTCAGAAATAGTGTGGCCAGCAGGAGTAGGAAGGTGATCATGCCCCTGTACTCGGCACTGGTGAGGCCGCACCTCGAATACTGTGTTCAGTTTTGGGCCCCTCACTACAAGAAGGACATTGAGGTGCTGGAGCATGTCCAGAGAAGGGCGACGAGGCTGGTGAATGGTCTGGAGAACAAGTCTTATGAGGAGCGGCTGAGGGACCTGTGGTTGTTTAGCCTGGAGAAAAGGAGGCTGAGGGGAGACCTTATTGCTCTCTACAACTACCTGGAAAGGAGGTTGTAGCGAGGTGGGTGTCGGTCTCTTCTCCCAAGTAACAAGCGATGGGACAAGAGAAGATGGCCTCAAGTTGCGCCAGGGGAGGTTTAGATTGGATATTAGGAAAAACTTCTTCACCGAAAGGGTTGTCAAGCATTGGAACAGGCTGCCCAGGGAAGTGGTGGAGTCACCATCACTGGAGGCATTCAAAAAACGTGTGGATGTGGTGCTTCGGGACATGGTTTAGTGGACATGGTGCTGTTGGGTTGATGGTTGGACTTGATGATCTCAGAGGTCTTTTCCAACCTTGATGATTCTATGATTCTATGATTCTATTACCTTTACAGATTTTATCCTGCACAGGACAGCTTAAACCAAATCATTGCCACTTACTTAAAATTGAACTTGATATATCTTTTTATCTATTTCCTTGCCTCATCCTCTCTTGCTCTCCTTATTCACATACTCACTTGTACAGGAAATTTGGGTTTTTTAAAATACCTAATACAGAAAGTTATCATGTCCTTCTCTAGCCAAGACATTCTGTGAGTCAAAAAATGCTACTTTTACTTTTGTGCTCTTACTGTACTTGTGTGGGATTCCAGAAATCAAGATTCCAGAATTTTAAAACACGTAAGACTGGAAAATATGTAGAGAGAGGAACAAGAGGCTAACAATTTCTGGATGTTTCTTAATCCAACAGTAAAAGATCAGTGGCAATTTTATATGAAATTTCTCGGGTGGGAGTAGTGAAGGAGTCAAGTCATCAGCTCATCTGAACATTCTACCAAAACATGACGTAGAACTATATATCAATATTTCAGATGTGCTCTCTTTGGGCTAATTTGTACCTCTGGAATATGATTGACAGCTGTTCTGATTTTCTGTAATGAACTGAAATTTTAAAGTAACCTGAACAAGAATAGAAGGAGAAGTTGAAGTGAGCTTAATAATACGTAGCATTTACTTCCTGCTCTGTGTTTAGAAAGGAGCTTTTGCAACTGAGGCTTGCTTTTCTTTTCAGAGTAATGGCAATGTAGAAGTTCATTCCAATTCATCTATAAACTTTATATTGTAGCAGGTAGGAAATCACTGAAAAGTATTTATCTACTATGTTCGCTTGAGAGCAAAACAAACATGTTGACCTTCAATTCTTCCCCCTTTTAGCTTTCTTCTTATCAGACGATGTCAGCATTTAGCACAAGGACAAATGCCTGCATTTTTGTGAGGAATGTAGACAATGCTGTCATGAAACAAATAGCCTCTAGGAGGAAAAAAATGGAAGCCTTTCAAAAGGCTTAATGTGTAAAAGAGGCAGTTTCAGTGAACCCATCACTGTATGTCAAATGCCTAAATAAGGGGAAAAAAAGCCCTTTGGAGAAACAGATTTCTGACTCCCCTGAACTGCAGTATTTTACTGAAGAACTGAATACATGTGTCAATGATAAAATTTCAAAATACTCTGTTTATTTTAATGCAATATGCATTTTCCTCTGTAGGCTTATTATACCACTTATTTTCTTAATTATTCATGATACTTAGCTATGATATGGTACAGAGACTGAAAGCAGAAGCCAGCCACCTTAAAAAAGCATGTGAGCTGGATGCTTGAGTGTTTTTTTCCTACAGCATCTCTCTGACTGGGAACTTTATTTTATCTAGTATTCTTTTTTTCTCCTTACTCTGTTAGAATCAAGGTAACATATAATCTGAAATAGCTTTGAAATGTAATAATTCCAAGAGTAATAAGAAATATAATGTGTGCTGTTCTGATGGGAAAAGGATATTTCCCACTTATATAGTTTGGGAAAGCAATTGCATCATTTTAAAACTACAGAAGATTTGGTTACTGCCATAGCTTTTGTCTGTAAAACTTAGTGTTGATTCTCCCCAGTTTTGTCCTTTTATGGGTCCAAATTTGTGAATATCTGGTGAAACAGTTGAGGAAATCCATGGTGTAAACCCTCAGACGTAGAAGAAGAAATGTGTCTTTAATCACAAAACTTCCAAAAGAAATATTGGAAATCTTGCATCTGTTTCTGTGTGTTGCCTTGTTTGCAGAATAACAGTTATTGCTTTAGCAGCTTCTACCACCATATGTGTACAATAAGTAAATGAACATAAAATTGAATGAACACATAAAAGAAGGCTAAATCCACCCAGCTTAACAAATCCATTCTCCCACCCGCTGTGTGCTGGAACACGAACAGAGCATTGTTTGGATCATAAGGATTAGTAAAATAACAGTCTTGGTGAACAACATGGTCATGTGGATGAAATGATTATTTCTTAAAGTCAGTGTATGATAGCTGGGATACCAGTGATTGTACTGACTTAATTCATTATTCTAATCCAATGACTGTGGAAAGTGTATAATTATTTCAGTTGAACAGATCAGCAATTATACACAAAATAAAGTTGAGAATATTTTATATAAATGGTGATCCTTCTTTTTYTTCTCCTTGGTTAAAAATGAAATTACTGTAATTAAAGTTTTCTTTACAACCCATTTCTCTTTCAATAGCAGAATTGATTGTCTGTGGGAAATGAAGAGCATAAAATGTCTTTACCAGTAGAACTGGAAACAAGCTGGGTGAGTTGCTATCCACCCTGGTTAAGATGTAGAGCATCAGACTTCAAAAGTTATCATGATTGCTCTTCTGTGATCTCATAACACTCAACGGGTTTTGGACCATTACATCCATGATGTAAACAGTTTAATTGCTACACCATTCCTATGTCTTCTGCTAGTTCAGGGTGAATTAAAACATTGTAGACTTTATCTATTCCTGCTGTTCTGCATCTTTGGAATTGGGGTAACAACTACCTTTAAGGATTGTCAGAGTTAATTAGTGAGACTGTTAAAAACCAGGTAGGTGTATTCCTACACAAAACATTAACAATTTTCCACACTGATCATATTCTTACTTTTAAAAAGTCCAAGGTCATTCTTTCTTCTAATGTGTCTTTTATCATACTGAGGTGGATTGACCCTGGATGGATGCCAGGTGTCCACGAAAGCCGTTCTATCACTCCCCTCATCTGGACAGGGGAGAGAAAATATAACAAAAAGCTCGTGGGTCGAGATAAAGACAGGGAGGTCACTCAGCAATTACTGTCATGGGCAAGAGAGGCTCGACTCGGGGAAATTAATTGAATTTATTACCAATCAAATCAGAGTAGGATAATGAGAACTAAAACCTAAATATTAAAACACCTTCCCCCCACTCCTTCTTCCTCCCTTTTTCCTGGGCTCAACTTCACTCCTGAATTCTCTATCCCCACCAGTGGCACAGGGGGACAGGGAATGGGGGTTGCGGTCAGTTCATCACACGTTGTCTCTGCCGCTCCTTCCTCCTCAGGGGACGACTCCTCACACTCTTTCCTTGCTCCAGTGTGGGGTCCCTCCCACAGGACACAGTCCTCCGTGAACTTCTGCAATGTGAGTCCTTCCCACGGGCTACAGTTCTTCATGAACTGCTCCAGCGGGGTCCTTTCCACAGGGTGCAGTCCTTCAGGAGTAGACTGCTCCAGTGTGCATCCCCCACAGGGTCACAAGTCCTGCCAGCAAACCTGCTCCAGCATGGTCTCCTCTCTCAATGGGTCCACAGGTCCTGCCAGGAGCCTGCTCCAGCACGGGCTTCCCATGGGGTCACAGCCTCCTTTGGGTGCATCCACCTGATTCGGTGTGGGGTCCTCCATGGGCTGCAGGTGGATATCTGCTCCATGGTGGACCTCCATGGGCTGCAGGGGGACAGCCTGCCTCACCATGGTCTTCACCTGGGGCTGCAAGGGAATCTCTGCTCCGGCGCCTGGAACACCTCCTCCCCCTCCTTCTTCACTGACCTTGGTGTCTGCAGGATTGTTTCTCTGACATATTTTCACTCCTCTCTCCAGCTGCTGCTGCCCAGTTTTTTTCTTATATATGTAATTGAAATTTCCACTGTAGTTATACCTTTGTAATATAACTACAGTGGCAGCTGAGATAAATGGGAGCAGTCAGATATATGTAGACCACCTATGCAGCAGGCAGGGACATACTTGGATATAGTCAAGGGGGGTAAAATAAACATGGATTTACTCTTCTGATGCTTCCTGAAGATCTTTTTCAAGCCCAGAATTGTGGCTTGTGGATACACTGTGTGGATAAAAACATTTACATACTCGAAAAGGGGTGAGCCCCCACTTGTAGAAAAAGGTTAGGTAGCCTAAGCTGATGTATGTTTCAAGCCATATTTAGTTTCTATAGAGGGAACCAGCACAAACACAAGTCACTGGAAAGATGTGTCTCAGAAGAAGATGGTGAGCTTGTGCTTTCAGATGTCTTCTGAAAGGAAACTCTCTAAATTCCAAATGTCTTGTCTGAGTGAAGAATAACTCAAAAGAACAATTCTTGACTCAAGAACAAAGATGCCAAAGGACTAGTCTCTCACTTTTCAAATAGATTTCCTTGCAATACAAGACAAAAACATTCTGAAGTGGTAAAGTCTAAATGAAAAAAAACAAATACTCATTTTCTTCACATGATTCCATTTTAAGCTCTTTTTGTTTCACTGTTGCTGTAGTCTTATTATTTAATTATTTCTGTTTCTGACATTACTTTTACTATCTGCAAATAAAAGCAGCTAATTTATGCAATACTTCTGAGGTCCTATGTCACATTTTAATTCAGCTCTTCTGAACCAAGGTATATTCCATATTCTTAAAGCTCTGGAAAACCATCAACAGATAAGCTTCATCCATATGTCAGTATTGATGTGAAACCATTTCAATATTCCCAATCTTACCTCTTCCAGTACACTGAATAAGTTCATACATAGTTTTGCCTTTTGTTCAAAAATTAATTACAATGAAGCTACCAATCTGAACTTTCACTTAAGCATTGTGCTTAAATTTGAACTCTCACAATGTAAAGGTTGCATGCTTCCTCTGAACTCACAGTGCCTTTGCAACCACTTATGTCTAGTGGTTAGCACTCAATTTTTCTAATGTGTGAGTGAGGTTTGGAGGTAATTCCCTAATTTGTTCAAAGCCTTTAAGTTTGACTTATAATGACACTGGCAATTAAGTCAGAGGTTGTTAAATCCATCATATTGAATATAAACTTTGGGGTTATTTTAGGATTATATTTGAAAATTAGGTCTGAACATTGAATTACAGAATTACCAAGGAAAATAGTAACTGTCAAGACCACCATTAAACCTGTAGAATTCAAAACTATACAATCAAAGCTTTTCATTTTTGTAAGACAGACAGTCAGAATGTGACTGAAGAAAGTAAGGTATCAAATTCTCAAAAAAAATTTTGCTTCCTTGTATTTTTATTTAGAAACAAGGATGGGAATGACAGACTGTCAAATAAAGAATTAGTATCCTAGCATTGCATTGTATCATGTCACTGAGTCAATATATGTTAATGTTGGATTATGTGATATGGTAACACATTCATCAGAACGCCATTTTGCATGATAGTGCCACACCAGTTTGCTGATTCTGATTCTTGTTAAAGAAGCTCTACTCCTTCTCAAGCTAAAGTAAAACTGTTCTAAATAATTGCAATAGATAAGAAATACTTTTAAAGATATTTGGAGATCTATCAATTTATGAAAAGCTTCATCTTCTTTTGTTTATAATTCTGAACAAAGTACAACATTTCATGTTCTTTTATACAGTAAATAATGCTATATTCTTGGAATCATTCAAGCTGGAAAGGACCTCAGCAGATATATAGTCCAACTGCCTGCTCAAAGCAGGGTCTATATTTGAATTCAGAAAGGGTTGCTCAGTGCTTTGTCCAGTCAGTCCTGAAAACTCTCAAAGGACAGAAATGCCACAGTCTCTCTGGGCAACCCATTCCACTGCTTAATTAGTTTCATGGGGAAAAACCCATCTCAGTGTATGACTGTTGCCTCTTGTTCTGACTCCAACTCCTTGATCATCTCTGTGTAGGTGCTGGGAGACCACTCTTTGGTCTGTTCCTCCTCCAAGGTGAACAAGCCTCAGTTCCACAGCCTCTGCTAGCAGGGCATATGCTCCAGCCATTGACCATCCTGGTTGCCCTCTGCCAAACTTGTTCCAGTTTATTGACATCTTTCCTGTATTAAGTGGCCACCAACTGGCTGCAGTATTTAGATGCAGTCTATCAAGAGCTGAGTAAAGGAGGATAATTACCAACCTCAACCTCGGGCCATTCTTCTGTTCACACAGCCAGTGCACTGCTGGGCCTTTGTTACTGCCCAGGGGCACAGCCGGCCTCTACTCAGCTTGATGGTCACCAGGGCTCCCAAGCCATCTCCACAGAGTTGCTCATTGGCTGAACCATCTCCAGCCTGTGTCACTGACAGGGGCTCTGCCTTGCCAAGGCTCGACCTGTATCATTGTTCAATTTCGTCAGGTTCTGGCTGGCCCATTCCTTCAGCCTACCTAGGTCCTTCTGAATGCCATCCCTATCTTCAATTGTATTCACTTCCCCAAGGCTGATGTTCACAAACTTGGTGACAGTGCACTCTGGCTGTCCCAGGACAGAACCCTGCAGTAGTCCACTTGAACCAGACTCCAGGTAGAGGTCAAATCATTAACCACTAACTACCCTTTGAACCCAATGAGCAAGCCAGTTTTCCCCTCATCTAGTTGCCCATCCATGTAGACCATAACATCTCAACCTTCAGTTAAGGATGTTGTGGGAGACTCTGTTAGAATTCATGCTGAAGTCAAAGTAGATGGCATCTACTGTTCTTCCATCATCCACAAATCTAGTCATTTCATTACAAAAGGAAACGAGGTTCTTCAGGTATGACTTACCTCTGGTACCTCCAGGCTGACTTTTCCCAGACATCCTCTTTTCCTTCATGTACGCAGAAATGTGCTCCAAAAGGGCTCGCTCCATGATTTTTCCAGAGACTGAAGCAAGGCAGACCAGACTGGAATTCTTTGGATCATTCTTTTGGCATGTGTTAAAGATGAGTGCAGTATTTGTCTCTCTGTAGGTGTCAGAAACATTCCGCAATCTCCACCGCATTTCAAAGATGATAGGAAACAGCTTTGAAGGGACATCAGACAACTCTGTTGGCAGCTTCAGATGCAAACCTAGTTCCATGGACTAGATCCCTGACTTGCTTCTCACTCAGTGCTGGCAGCTCCTCTCCTGCTTGAACCCTGCCTTTAGGCACAAATACCTGGGAGACCTTGCTGGTGAAAACTAAGGCAAAAAAGATATTGAGCATCTGTACATTATGTGCAGCCATTTTGACTGAAATCAAGCAGCCCGTTCAGCACTGGGTCCACATTTTCATTGTTTATTCTTTTACCTCTAGTGTAGTGATAGGAGCTTTTCTTGTTGCCCTTGATATCCCTTACAAGTCTCAACTCAAAGGGAGTCCTGGGTTTCCTAATAGCATTCATGCGTTCCATGTTTAGCAAAGCCAGGCTCCTGAGTCATCTATGTATCTTCCTGAGTACCATGGTTGCTACAGTCAAGGCTGCCATTGATTATCTCAACCCCAACTGGTTATTCATTGTTTGTAAGTAGCAGATCCAGGATAGCCACTGCCACTTCCTGGCTCATCCAGCTTCTGTGATAAGCAGTTGTTCGCAGCACACTCCAACACCCCCACTCCCACCCGCTGAATTGCTTGTGCCCAGTGAGTTGCCCTTGCAGCAGATGTCAGGGAGGTTAATGTCCCTGTAAACCAGGGGACGATGATATAAAGACTTCCTTGAGTTGCTTAAAAAGGAACTTTGTCCACTTCCTCATTTGATAAGGTGGCTGGTAACAAACTCTCACCACAAAGCTACCCTCCCTGTTCTCTCTTCTGATCCTGACCCGCATAGTCTTGGCCAGCCTGCTGCTCATTCCATGGGATAGCCTGGTATGCTCAAGCTGCCTATTGACATGAAGAAAGACTCTCCTCTTACCCTCCCCTTCCTGTCTTGCCTGAAGAGCTTGTGTCCATCCATTACAGAGCTACAGCCACAAAACCTACCAAGCCACTCCACAGTCAGTGCAATGATGCTATAGTTTTGCATCCTCAGTGAAGCTCTTGCACTTTCTGTTATTTGTTTATCTATTTTGCCACAAAATATTTTTCATAATCTGAATTGTGTAAATGACAAGTGTCTTAGTAAGTGCAAAACTACTAATTTTTTTTTTATTCCAGAGACATGTGTTCCATCATAATAAGGTTTTGTGTTCTGAGGCATAATTGTGCTTAATACTGTACAAACCTGTTTTCACATTTATCATTACATACTCAAAAAACAGTGAAAAGAATACAGGTTGGTGCTAAACTCTCCGGTGAATAGAGACTAACTTTTCTAATATTTTTAAGGACTCATTGCTGCAAATAGTTCTGTTTTCAGTGCAAGGCATTGTGGAATTTATTCTAGTCATGCACAGAAATTGTGACTGTGTTGGGAAGGCTCAGGGCTATGAATTTCAAGATGGACCTTTACAGGCAGGTGAAAAACCACAGAAAGATCTGAGGTGTTTTTCTGTCAAAGATTGAATATGTACTGTTACAACAGGAAAGATGTTGATTAGTCCTAAATGAACAGTGGTAGAGCATATTAATTATCTTGTCAGTTATTTCCTGAGCTTAGTTCTCTGTCTCTCACATGGAAACGGATTTCAAGTTCATCAGGACTGTGGTGATTAGCTACCTATCCATCAATCTGATTGCCAGGCAATTGGCTAAGTTGTTTCCTTCTGAGTTCAAAGGTAAATGTTCCGGACTGGTTGAAATAGGCAATTAGGACTTGTTAGCATGCCCATGCTGGTATCTGAGTACTTTTTAAAGAAATTTTAGCTCTGAATGGATACAGCTGACCTAAAAGGGGTACATCACCTACTGCAGAGTCTCAGGCAGGACTCTGGAAAGTTCTCTATACACTGCTTCCAGCAGCCTCCTGGAAGGCGACCTGCATGTACTTGGCAGGTGTTTCTAGATATGCAGGAGAATAGAAATGGCCTGCGCCCTCTTTGAAGCTGAAAAGATTTGAAAATTACTTCATGTAAGAGCAATCCCCTCCAACTTCCATGAAGCAAATTATTTTTAAGGCAACAGGGTTGCTGTGAGAGGTTAAAACCCATTTACAATAGTTAATTTACCCCTCCTCCTTGGTATGCTTATAAAAATATATGCTTATAAACATATGCTTAATTATATTTTTCTTCTAAGCTGACAGATGCTCTCTTTATCCTTTTTTATAGCACCATTCTATTAAGTGTAAACAAATCCCCCCACTCCTTACAAACCCCATTTTTTTCATCAAGCCCAAAAGCTCTTTTTAGCTCATTTTATACAACATCCCCGTAAAGACCTCATGCTACAGAAGGTTCCAGCTTGAAAGAAGTCAATGTCACTCTTTAATCAATTGCAAGGATCCCTGCTAAGTCCCCTAAGACTTGATTCTCTTGTCCCTACAATTGCTTGGACTAAATATTCTGTTTCCACAATACTGCTAGCTCTTACTGCCTCAAGGAGTGAGGGAGACTGGAGCAGAGAAATCAAACTAATGTCTCAGATGTGTCAGTGCACAGCATACTGCCATTAGGACATCAAGCCAGCATGATTTATTAGCAATTTTAATTAATTTTCTGAGTCATTTCCTAAGGGCTCAATTCTGTAATCTTATTACTATGAGCCTAACATGCCATAGTAAGACTATGCTTTCTAATCTTTCTTTTGTTGTTAAATATAATCTCTGGTTTCATTAGGAAACTCTTGAAATGAAGCAGTTTGCTGCTTTGCATGGTGAAATTTTTCTGTGTATGTTCATTAGAAATTAGTACTAGAAATTATGTACTAAAGTACATTAGTTCCTAACACAGAACTCATCACCTACTTTTCTTCTTTATTCTTTTACTGTAACAACATGCTAGAAGTAACTGAGGTCCCTATTTTAAAGTAATGAAACCACACCTCTAGAATTTTAGATATGGAATAATCTCACTTACCCTCATTTTATTTTACTTACACAGAACCAAATCTTAATCCCACTTAATTCAGTGAAATCTGGAAATTTTTTTACCCATTATAAGCAAATAAACTGTGCTCATGCAGATATGTACAGATTATGAACTGCAGAATAGTGTGCTTTTACTGTTTGCTTCTTAGCCTCTGCTTTAAAGAAGGAAAAAATTTAGTAGCTGATTTGCTAAAAGCTAAGTAGATGTTGATCATTAGTATTTTTTCCCTAGGATTTACACAACTTTGCAATGATATGGGTTAAGTTATTTTTATCACATCTGGCTGTCCATGAGCAGTGTTTCGATGCTGTAAACTTACATTATTCTGAAGGGACGCTGATCTGACAAAATCATTAAAATTTAATTTTTGAGTTACCAGGGTATTTTACATGGCATATTTTTTTAAAAGACTGTTTCTTTTTATTAATCAAAAATGTGTGATATCATTACTTTGGTATGAGATAAATATTCTAATTATTCTCTAAATATTTATGTGTAACTTAAAATTTTAATTCCCACAGCATTGTCAAGTACAAGTGTCATGTCTGTTACAGAAATGGAATTTTGGGGAATGAAATTTTACATAGGGGCAATAAACATCATTTTAACATAGAAGACTGAGAGAAGAGAATCGAGGCTTAGAGCACTTAGGAAAGCAAGTATGTTTCTCACTCATGAGACAACACAGAGGTATATGCCCTTATAGTGGTCCAGGGCATTTGGAAAGAGATATAAAATTGTTATATAATGATCAGTAACATTCCTATGCCTTCCAGAGTGCCCTAGAAATAAAGGATAAGGACAGAGTGAAGAAAGATAGTCTGTGGGCCCCATAAACTTTAAGTCCATTATCTTATGAGATAAAAAGAAATTCAGCTGTCATGTATGTCTTTGAATCTTTCTGCCACTGTTTATCACTTTTACAAATTTTCCAATATTTTTCTGTTCCATCATACATGGAAACTAGTTGACCATAAACCAGACATCATTCAAGACTCTGAAATATGTAAAATTTCAGTGGAAAAATAAGGTGAGTTAGGATA
This sequence comes from Oceanodroma leucorhoa, assembly GCA_030449065.1. NCBI lineage: Eukaryota > Metazoa > Chordata > Aves > Procellariiformes > Oceanodroma > Oceanodroma leucorhoa. The sequence continues at coordinate 244,717 of JASVER010000081.1, forward strand.
TTATGTCTTAATGTGTCAAAATTACATCAAGTGATACAGCATAACCATTGTGAAAGGTTTTGATTGTTTTTGTTTTGTTTTGTTATTAAGTGTTATTACAATTAACAGACTGTGATATTTTAAAGGAACTGATTCTCCCATTTGCAAAAGCTGTATTTATACCTTCCTCTCCTTCATACATGTGTTTACACAATGTGCAGAGAGCTGAAGTGTAGTGCTTTTATGAATGTCAGAACTGTATTCAGCACACTAATGTAATAAGTGAGCATTTTGATAGTGTAAAAATTGTTGCAAGGGTTCTAGCAGGACAAGTTGAAGAAAGACCTTCAAAGAAGAATGTTTTAAGCCATCTCATGACAGTAAAGAAGGTGACATCTAACCTGTTTCTCTTCTGATAGTGATAAAGTTGCAAAGCGCGGAGATGAACAATAACGACATTTTTCACACTGTCTCTTTGCATCAACAGAAAGTGGGCATAATAAACTGGAAGACAATTGCATTAAAAGCCTGCAGTACTGTTTTGCAACGTGTGCAACTTTAATAGTCACCAGTGTTACTTTCTTATTCTTTTAGAAGTCTGACACCATCAGTATATCAAAACATAGAAGTGAGATCATTCCGGCTCAGGTGAAAGGATTGACTACCCTTCCCCTCCTCCTCAAAATCACAACACAAAAGTGGGAAATGAGAGAAGTCCTGAATAAAAGTCCTGATGGAGTCTCCAAGTCCTGAAGGAGAGAGCAGTGAGGCCAAGAGCAAAAATGAGAATGAAGATACATGTAAATTAAACACTAAAAATGCATCAAGTTCCACTCAGAAAAGCAAGAAGTAGTGGTTTATTTCAAACTGTTGGTCTGGATAGATGTAGACGAAGGTAGTACACAGCTTACAGAGGGTTAGCCAAGTTACTAAACTTCTTCCTAAACTACTTCCCCACTAGTAACACAAGCAGAAATATGTTTTCCAAGGCAGAGTCCATAGTGCTTGCAACTAGACCTTCCTCTCTTATAGTTTCAAGTGTCCACAACACTTTTTCCTAACTTACATGTTTTCTATAGATTGAATTGTGAGATTGCAACAAATACAGCGTGTGAGACTGATTAACAATGAATTCACTGTATCTAAAAGCAAAGATTTTTAAAATAGCTGGTATGTCAATTGCAAGAGACTTAACAGCTAAGATTTTGTATGTGACCCAATACCCCCCAAATGACCTCTGAAGACCAGCTTCTATATTGTTCTGTGGTGCTCTAAAACATAGTACAGCGTCTCCAGCTTTTCTGTGGAAATAAGTAACTGCATCTTGTTCTTTAGGGTAGATTTGACTGTCTTCCTTTAACTGACATTAAAGGTGAAAAACTCCATGGAAGTGAACAGAGTCACACTGGTGTGCAAGTACTATAAACGGAAGAAAAACTGGGCCATGTGTTTTGCATAGTGATCTGACATTTGAGAGTTGATATTTCTCATTGAAATACCTTCAGAAAAAGGGATTTCCTTGGTGGTTTTCATTACCACAATAAAGCGTAGAGCTGATCTGCAGGGCAGTGAAGTGCAGTTAAGGAGAACTATAAACAAGTGGAGAGAGGTCAGTTTTCTGGACTCCAGGGAGAGCACACTGCAAAGAGACCTTCTAAAAGCACCATGGAAAATATACTTCCTCCTCTGTAAAGGGAATTTGATTTGAAGAAAGAAACAGTTATTGATTGTTTGGTCTCTTGATACATAAAAGTTAAAAAACATTAGCAGCGTACTCTCTTATGGGAAAAATTGAGATTTGCTCTATTCCAGAAAAAACATACTGAGTTTTTTTGTATCTTCAGTGTGGTAATAATACTTCCATATCATTGTCATACATAAAGAGAAATTATCTGAGAATGTTTTAACAGACCTTGAAAAGAATTAAGCCTGTTCTCTAGAAGGCTGACATTCATCCTCAGTAATTTTAAGTACTGTTTTGTTTTTGAAGGGAGGAAGGGGGCAGCTGTTCCTGGGAAATGGCTGGCTGAGTTCGATTAACGACTCCATATAACCAGCAAGAGTTTACTTCATTAACTAAAAGTAACATTTCCCACGCCTTCAATTAACACTAGTTTTACTTAATCTAATATTAGTTAAGACACGATATGATCAGAAAACATCATTGCCAGCCAAGTGTTCCTCAAACACAACTGATTTATCTCTTTGACACCTCATTAAAATGCAAAGTATATTGAAATTGATTTCCAGCACTTTCAGGCAGGAATGTTTGTAATAATGTTAATTTGCAAATTTCCTCTTTTCTATATATATTCTGTATGCTGTGGTTGCCATGTTCAGCCTAAGGCTATTTGTATTGTGCAGACAGAAAATGAACAGCGAACATTTATTTCTCATATCTTTCTGAGGAACCTGAGGCGCATGAAGATATTTGTGCTGTAACAGGCATAGTCAATCTCCTTCACTCCCTTTAGTCACTATATATCAACAGCAAACTCCCAGCTAGTCTTGCTGCAGCAATTAACCTGCCAGGGCTTTCTGCTGTCAGACTCAGTAATAATAAACTCCCCCCAGTGAGAGATAGAGCTATAGATCCTCACCCTGCAACTTCCACAGTGGCTGAATTATTCAGAATCAGCATGATTAAAGAGATGACATGGTATTAGTTAAGAAGACATACTTTTTTTCTTCCTGACTGGGGTGTAAACCTATTAAGGAATAACAGTGGAAGAAAATGGGTCTTTACCATCTGTCTATAGTTCTTAGAAAAGGGATTTCTAGAAAAGTTGTTTATAATGCCTATCATTTTGAACGTTTAAGGATAAAAATGTAAATAGCAAAAGGGTTGGCATAGTTAAATCATAGGTCATCTGTAAATCCAAGAACCAAATAAATCAGAGTAAACAATCATTTGGGACACAGAAACAAAGGTATTTATTGGGAAAAAAATTATAATGTTGAAACTGCTTTTTTTAAAGTAAAAGATAACCTCACTGTTCATAATTTTTAGTGAATGTTATTGTATAGAACATTTTCAGATGTGTACTCTGACAGATATATTGAGAAATACGAAGGGTCTCCCTTATTTATAATTTTCCCCTTTTTTAAAAAAGAGGGGAAAAAGCATTATTATAAATGCTGTAATATATTGCAAACAAATCAATTGTTTACATTCCCCAGTGCTCGGGCAGCAGTGTAATGTTATACATGCATAGGAAGTGAGTTTACTGAAACACATGGAAAAATGAACTTAGCTTACACACTTCTAGTCCCATTAAAATCATAATTCATTTGCCAATCTCAGTTTACTCAGCCACCTGATAACACATTCTTAACTAAATACTCCTAGAGATTCCCAGGGGAATGTTCTCTCTAAAATGCAGGACTGGGCCTACGTGTTAAAAGTGGTGTTAAATGCAGTCAAATTCATATTCTGTGACTACTAGAGCGATGTGAAGTTATATTCTTTTCATGCTCATCTCAGTTAAATGGAACTAATATGTTGATAGGGAAAAATAGAGAGAAATAAGAACCATTTTTTGGTTTATCCAGACCTTCAATACAGGTATGAATGCATAAGCATGCATTCCATACTAATGCATTTTTCTTATCATTAAACCAGGTAAATGTTTAATGAGTGCAGGTGGACAAACCACATACAGGTGAAACTAACATCTGCCCTGCAGTATGCTGGTCAAAAGGAATATAACTTTATAAATCACAGCAACAGTTAAACTCATTTGAAATAAAATAAACTTCTTGAAATTCAGTGTAGGATGAAGTATGCATTTACCCCTCTTCAAAATAGTTGGTGAATCACTTTTACATATAGAAACAAATGAACTGGTGTTTGTCATAGAAAGGAGGATGAATTTCACAGTACAGCAATCTGTACTGTGCTGGTTGTACAAAATGATGTTCTAAATTCTGTGTTCTGTCTTTGCATCATATGTGATCATTCATGGAACTTGTTTGAATCAGCCTTTTAAAGCATAGAAGTCTACTTAAAGAATAGACAATTCAAATAGAGTTATAAATTGTGTTTTGGGTTTACAAAAGGAGAAATTAGACCAAATATCATGGATTCCATATAAAAATTTCAAATCCAAAATGTAGTATTACCAACCTGTTCTAAATTTTCCATTGCACTAAACATTTGGGATTATATTCTTTCACATTTAAGTTAGCCAGAACTAAAAAGGAGGTCTCAAACTTAACTCTTATACACCTCATATTACCAGTGAAAATATTCACAGTTATTTTTATTAGCAACAATCTGGGTTTCTCTGTTTTGCTACACTGGTCTATACAGTAGTTTTGATGTGTTATTTTTCATGGAGTTCAGGCACTACAAACGTCATTAAGATTTCATGTGTTCACAGGATCAAAGCCTTTGATGGATTACTTTTCAAGAAACTGACCATCACCAAACTTTCAAAACTGAACACTAAAAGCTAGACAATCAAATAATGACAACATTAGTATTAAAAAACTACTTTAAAAAAAAACATGACCATATTTTACCACAATCTTTTAGATGACCAGAAAATAATAATTTAGAAATTATGTTTATCTTTAAGAGATTTTCTTGTGAACTTTGTTTCTCAGTTAGTTGTGAAGAGAAGGGCAAAAACTTTCAAATTTCTACACCTTAAATTCGTATTTAGGTATCTAAACAAATGGCCAAGTTTTAAAATGTGCTGCTCTTGCCACTGCTCCCAGTGAAATCACTTCACGTTACTGAAATGTGCAGTATGTCTGAAAATCAGGCTATGTATAAGTGCCAAGTACAGAATGTAAGATATAATCAACACTACTCAGAATGCACATTGGCTAAGAGCCAGTAGTCTTCTGTTATGCTGAGCAGTAACAGGTTTGCCATTTTTGAAGGGTCTACTACAAACTTTACTGGGATACTCAGTATGAGTAAAGATGGCAAAACCCAACACCTTTGTCTTTCTGTGTTGCTTGCCCTTACTGCTGCCCCTTAAAAATATCATCTGTCCACCTTTTCCTTCAAGAATTTCTATTTTTAGTATTGTTTGGTCTGCAGACAACCAAAACCAGAGTTAATGTGGGGACTTTATTCTCAAGCTTTTACCACTGTGTTCAAACAGACAATCATAATCTAAACCAGTTTGTTTTGTTCATGTTAATATGGCATACATCAGTAACATATAACAATAAAATGTCTATAAAAATATTTAACATCCATAAGAAAAAGAAATTAATGCATACTTTCAAGTCATGGTTAAGCAAATTCTGCTTTGCTAATCCTCTAAACTTTGTCTGTATTCATTAGACAGAGACAGGAATTTTAAAGAGCACAGTTCTTCCTACCTGAGTAAAGCATGAGTTTTAGCATGGGATGAGTTATTTCTGGGATGTCACATACCTTTGCTTTCCTATTGCCTATACAGAGTGCCTATGGAACTAGCACAGCCTAGATATTTAAGTTTAGAAGGCGAAATCTTGCCTTATGCAACATAAAAGCACATATTTTTTGTGACTTTCAAGTTTGTTCAGCTTTTAGAAGGAGGTTAGAGTAGATGACCTCCAGAGGTCCTGTCACACCTAATTGTTTCTATGATTCTAAGTTTGTTTCCAAATCACTTAGGTTGCATTAACAATCTTAACTAGGCTTAACGTTGCATGATTCAGTGATATGAATTACATCAATAAAATTAACTATTTGTTAATAGCAAACTAGAACCTCTCATCCTGCCTTCTTCAGTAATGATTTTGCTAGAGGCTTTTTTTCATGAGTTTGGTGAAACTACTTTTGAGTTTATTTTCTTAATTATTAGGTTTGGTTCCCTTGTATTATACATATGTGTTTTAAGCTCCTCTGGCTCTCCATAAGCTCAATGATTTTTGCTTTTTTGTCTTTTTCAATTTCAGAGATATAGTCATGATCCAATCAAATAGTAGCTTGAGTGTATTTCACCCAATAGTGCCAGCCAAACAGCAGTTGAGAGATAGCAAAAAAATATGCATTAATCTTTCAACAAATTTTAATATATTAGTGCTCTTTATTCAATAGCATGTTAAATGCATATAGCTACAAAAAATACACCATTCTTTATTCCCACCCCTTAGAATCCCCATTACTCTGAAGGACCTTATGCCCTCAAAGGATTTGTTGCTTCTACTGCAACTCATGGTATCTTAAGGCCTTAAACCACAAAGTCCTTCCAACACGGAGGGTTTTCTTAGACTATTTAGGTCCTGCAGCTGGCTGGCCCTCTCTGATCCTGAGAACCTAATCTTTGGTCCTCTTTTCCTGCACAAAAGACTTCTTGCTGCCTCTCTGAGCCTTCCCCAGATTATATTCCCTACTATCAACCTTCTACTTAGTTTTTTTGTTCTACTCTTTATGTTTTTGCCTTCTCCAAATTCCAGAGCTGTCTAACGAGAAAGCAATTATCCATAATATAACTTCTATTTAATAAAAAATAGAAGTGTTAACATTAACAGTCTCTTTCCTCTGCAGTTTACTATGACTATGTTATCAGCCTTGTGTACAAAAGCATAAAAACTGTGTAGTGCCTTCTCTGACATGACAGATTTTTTTTTCGTTTCATGGTAGAAATTTTGTAAGAGCAAACAGATCTCATAAACTTAGATAGATGCCCAAATCTTCATACTTCTCACTGATGTAAAAATAGTGATGTAAGATATGTGGCAAATATTATCATGTACCATGAAGAATTTAGTATTCCTATCCCATTAAAACTGTGTAGAAAAAGAAATTTTTTTCTTCTAACACAGCCACAAAATTTCAGCAAGTTTAAATTTCTCAGTGTTCCAGGTAGGCTGACAAACCCAGAATGCTCCTACTCTGGAAGAGATTGATTTTGACTTCCTGTGAAAAATTTGTTTTCCATAAAGGAGGTGTCAAAGTATATCTGGAGCTATCTGGCTGGTGCTGTGTGACAGATAAATGTTTCATTTCATTCTGTGACACAGATTAGATTCTGAGATTTTTCATCTATCCAAGCTGCAAGTTGGATTCTTGTCTTTCCCAAATAATAAAATATGAGATGTAGTTTTGGACCTACTAATGTGTTCCCTTTGGAAATGCAGATCAGTGGTTGCCCTATATTATGATATGATTAAGCTTTTCCTGGAAAAGATATCTCAAAATTAGCAGTCAAAATTGATGCTTGGTATTACTTTGCTGAAAAGAGGTAGACAACAATATTTCTTGAAATGGGGATTAAGGAAATAAAATGCACTGCTTTTCTGTAAACAAGGTATTGTATTACTTCTTGGCGATTGCTGAAATGAAATGAAGTTATGACTCTTATTTTTTGAGAGTGGGAAGACAATTTCTTTACTTTGAAATGTCTCAACAGAAGGGGGATAAAGGTTCTCTAATTCTAAATGCAATTAATAACACTATTATTTTAAAGTATCAATGCTTTTCTATTTTAAGATATTTTGGAGTTCTTCATTCTTCCTTTTAACACAGACTGTAAGCTTACTGACATCAATTTCAAAAATGTTGTTCTCTTAACTCTTTTACAATTTCCCATTGTGTGTATTGTTTGTTTTTTTTAAAGAAGCTTTGAATTTATTTAGCAGATGCAGTCCTCACACTCCTTTCAGGCTTATTATCATCACACCTCTCTCTATTCAATATTATCAACACCATCCCACTCATCACAATCCCGCCTGAATCAAAGGCAACTTGCTTCTTGTTGGTGGAAGCTTTGAATGAATAATTCATCTGGAAGAGCCTTCTATGTTGTACATTTCCAGAAGACAGAGCAATTCTCTTGTCAATCACAGTGGCTCTGTCAGTACTAAGTTCCATACAGTATGTGCTCCAACTGTACAGGGGATGACAAGCAGCTGAGATTACCAACTGTGTTAATCCTGGCCATCCTTTTAGCTTTTCTTTGACAGAACATTCAAATTCAAGTCTCACTCTAACACGGCATTGAGAAACCAGTGTCAATGTTCTCACCAATACAGTTTGGTTGAAAGCTCTTAAATATATTGCAACCAAACTGGTCACAAGCCACACTCATCTTCAGAGAGTTACATTTCATTTTGGGTCCTGAACCCCCAGTTTTCTCATACCTAGACAGGCTGGGTCTGGGCCTCAGACTGGCTCAGTACGAAGCCGAAGCTCCAGCTGATAGTGTAGAAGTCTTCATACATGGAGCCTTCTAGGCCTAAACATATCCCTGTTAACAAAAGTTGCACTCAAGTGTAGTCCCTTGGAGGATGGACTCCTTGTCATTTCTCTGAAGATTAATCTTCAGAAGACTAGTTGTTACTAATTGGTTGTGCAGTACAACCAGAAGCATAAAGTAACTGGAAGAGAAGCTATACACTAAGGATCTTTCACTCTGAAACAAACACAAACATAGGGACAGATAAGATGTAGCACTTCAGAGATTGAGGAGATTAACATATTATTAGACTCTGAAAGTAGAGATTTAAAAAGTACATGTTTTCCTTTTTGTTTTAAAATCTTTTCATTTTATTTTTAAACCAAGCTTTGACAATATGACAGGTGTATGGCTAATACACCAAGGAAAATTTGAGTGACTGGCATTAACTAGGTATGACTTTCTTTTCCCATCCACTGCAGGCATTTGTGAGTAAAAGGCTCTATCTACATTAGCAAGTAGTAAGCATTATAGCAGCAGCTCTCTACAGCAAGGACCCAACATCCACAACATAAATGTTTTGCAGGGCGTTGCTTCAGATTAGCTATAGTCTCATTCTGTGGGATGAAGAGTAAATACCACTTGGAGCATATTTGGCATGCTTCCGATTTGGCTTTGTAGAAAAGTAACACAGATCACATAGTCCAATACTGAAACAAAGTCAGTGGAAATATTAGGAGATCTGTTTTAAAACCATGCTCATGTTCTGAACTAAAATCCTAATGTACAACACAAAACTACTAGTTTTGAGAATATGAGCCTTAAAAGAAGATGCAGGGTTAAAGGTGAAGAACAGATCTAAGACTCTAAAGGTTAATAAGAATGGAGAAACTGCCAACCTTTTTTTTTTCTGTTATTTATGGATTTGTAACATAAGATTAATAGCTGTGGAATTGTTACTTACCTCTGTAGGAGGTAACATGTCATCCTCTGGAAACAAATAAATCCTCCAAATAAAGAAATATATAGTTATGTGTGTATGTGTAATAATAATTACTAATTCCTTTCCTTAGAGTTAAATTTCTAGCAAATATTCTTAACAAGGAGATGTCTTTTAGATATAGTGGTGAAATGTGCTGCAAAACTTCCATTTAAAGGCTACTGTTGAGTATGGACATATTTAGTCTATTAAAGTTGTTTTTCCCCTTTAGAACAGGAATTAGGGACGGCTTGTTGTAAGAATCTGTTCTGAGACAGGTAGTATCAGTTTCTATGCCTGACCTGATATCTAGGAAAGGTGCCCTGCTAGATTTGTTGTGTGTAAACAGAGAGGGACTCGTGGGTGAAGTGGTGATTGGTGGCTGCCTTGGTCAGAGTGACCATGAAGTAGTTGAGTTTCAAATCATTGGTGATAGGAGAAAAACTGCTAGCAAAACTTCAACCCTGGATATGGGGAGAGCAGACTTCGGGCTGCTGAAGGAGCTAGTTAGTAAGGTTCCCTGGGAATCTGCTTTTGAAGGTATTGGAGTCCATGAATGCTGGTCACTTTTAAAAAGTCATCACTTAAGAACACAGGAGCAGGCAATTCCAAAGTGTCAGAAGTCAAGCAAGAGGGGCAGAAGGCCAGCTTGGCGGAGCAGGGTCCTTCTTCTAGAACTTACGCAAAAAAGAAAAGTGTATGGACATTGCAAGCAAGGACAGGCAACACAAGAAGACTACAGAGATGATGTTTGCCACTCTAGGGAGAAAATTTGTGCAGCCAAAGCTTGATTAGAGTTCAAGCTGGCCAACACTGTGAAGGACAACAAAAAGAGCTTTTTTAAATATGTTAACTGCAAAAGGAGGATCAGAGGTAACATTGGTCTGTTACTTGATGAGGTCAGTCACCTCACAAATAGGGACGTAGATAAAGCAGAGACATTCAATGCTTTCTTTGTCTCTGTCTTTAACACTGATGATGGGCCCTGGGAGCCCCAGAGCCCTGTGTTGAAAGACTGCGACAGGGAGATGATAAACTCCCAGCCAACTCTGAACTTGTTCAAGACTTGCTGTTCCAGCTGGATGCACTACAAAAGTCTATGGGCCCCAATGGGATTCATCCCAGGGTACTGAAAGAGCTGGCCAACATCTTCGCGGGACCTCTGTCCATTATGTTGTCCCAGTTTCCAACAAGGGAAAGAAAGAAGACCCTGGTAATTACAGGCCTGTCAGTCTCACATCAGTGCCTGGTAAAATGATGGAGGAGGTTATTCTGGGAGTTATGGAAAAACACTTGAGAGAGAACGCAGTCATTGGTTATAGCCAGCACAGGTTCACGAGGGGAAAGTCCTGCTTAACCAACTTAATTTCCTTTTATGACAAGGTCACCCATCTGGTCGGCCAAGGGAAGCAAGTAGATGTGGCGATTTTGGATTTTAGGGAAGCTTTTGATACTGTCTCTCACAGTTTCCTTCTGGACAAAATGTCCAGCTTACAGCTAGACAAAGCCATAATACGTTGGGTGAGCAATTGTCTGATGGGTTGGGCTCAAAGAATTATAGTAAACTGGGTTACATCAGGTTGGTGGCCAGTCACCAGTGGGGTTCCCCAGGGCTCAATTTTAGGTCCAGTGCTCTTTAATGTTTTTATAAATGATCTGGAATCAAATGTACATTAAGTAAGTTTGCTGATGATACTAAACTAGGAGGAGCTATGGACTCCCTCAAGGGTAGAGAGGCCTTAGAGAGAGATCTGGGTAGACTAAAGAGCTGGGCAACCACCAACCATATGAAATTTAACAAGAGCAGTGCAGGATTCTCCACCTGGGTTGGGGTAATCCTGGTTATATGTACAAATGCAGGCATGAGAAGATGGAGAGCAGCCCCGCGGAAAGAGATCTGTGGGTTTGGGTTGATGGCAAGTTGAATATGAGTCAACAGTGTACCCTGGCAGCAAAAAGGGCCAGCCATGTCCTGGGGTGCATCAAGCACAGCATAGCCAGCCGCTCAAGGGAGGTGATTGTCCCACTCTACGCTGCACTGGTGTGGCCCCACCTCAAGTATTGTGTGCAGTCTTGGGTGCCTCAATAGAAGAAGACATCAAACTATTAGAGTGTGTCCAGAGGAGGGCGACAAAGATGGTGAAAGGCCTCAAGGGCAAGACTTCCGAGGAATGGCTGAGGTCACTTGGTTTGTCCAGCTTGGAGAAGAGAAGGCTGAGGGGTGACCTCATTGCAGTCTACAACTTCCTCAAGGGGAGCAGCGGAGGGGGAGGTGCTGATCTCCTCTCTCTGGTAACCAGCGGTAGGACACGAGGAAATGGAATGAAGCTGCATCAGGGGAAGTTCAGACTGGACATTAGGAAAAGGTTCTTCACTGAGAGAGTGGTTGGTCACTGGAACAAGCTGCCCAAGGAAGTGGTCATGGCACCAAGCCTGTCAGAGTCTGGAAAACGCTCTTAGTCATATGGTTTAATTTTAGGTAGTCCTGCAAGAAGCAAGAATTTGGACTCAATGATTGTTATGGGTCCCTTTCAACTTGAGATACTCTATGATTCTATGATCAGTAAATTGTTCGGTGCATTTAGCCTGTATTCCACCTCCTTTGGTGCTATCTCTGAACAGCCATTTTAGTCATCTTAACCTTTCCCTATCTACAGCCTTATGGCCAAGTGATGGTCTCTCAATCCTGGAAGGCACATTCAACTTCACCCTGAAGAATCTCTTAACTAGCACAATAGAAGGCAGCAAAAGCAAGCCAGCTGCACAACTCAAAGTCTTAAGGATTTTCCCTTGAAGCACGTAAGTATCACATACAAAGAAGAACTCCACACTTTCTGTCAGCAATGTTGAAAGCAGTCCGGGGCTTACACACATTCACTTTGTGGAGAATAACAGACAGACAAAACATCTGGGAGTTTGGGGGTGCATATTTGCTCCAAAATAGCCACTATTACGTTCAATTGCAGTAATAACATTATTATCTTCTTTTTTGAAAATTTTTTTGAAAGATTTTAAAGATTTTGAATCTCACCTGCAAAACAAACACTGTTTGTTTTGCGGTTACATGTATGCAGTGCTCCACATGGAATATTCAAATAAACAGTACATATTGGCATCTACAACTCTTCATAGAGTCCTGATTCATGGAAACACTTCCTATTCACCCTTTCAACCACTGCATGTGCTTAAAGCCTGTCATATTCCACATATTAAATGAAATATAAACAAGTGTTTATGTATTCTTCTGAATGGGTGCTTATTGATTCATGGCTAGTAGTTCCACTAAAATCCTGTCCCTGTTTACATGAGGATTATTTCTGAGAATAGTCTTATCAGTATCAATGAAATTATATGTACAATTAAACATTTATTTATAGGAATAAAAGATACAGTATCAGTTATCCTTTCAGCTATTAGAAGAATATTGATTTATTTGAATGTCAGTGAACTCTCAGTGTAACTAGAGTTGAATTGCAAAGTGTATTCCCCTACTGCAACACTTTCTGAAACTTTTCAAGTTTTTTCATGTAAAAACAGCTCAGAAATTTTAGGATAAAAATAGGCCAGTGCTTCTTCCCGTCTCCTATGTGCCACATAATTTCTCAGACCCAGTGGTCATTTGCAAAAAAACTCAACAGATTTCTTCCAGTCCAGTGGTCCTGATACGTGAAATGGCAAGGCAGAAGTGTTCCATGAGATCATGGAAAACTGAGCACCCGAATCTGGGTTGTACATCTCAAAAAGCAATATCCTAGCCAATGAATTCCCGATTTACTGGCAATAGTCTGTTCTGCTTATATACACTTCACTAATTTTACAATTCTAACTTGTAAAAAATTTTCATGAGAATTTGCTTAAATTAGTATATCCTACATTTAGGGTATGTTTTGATGCAGTTGGGTGTTTCTGGTGAAAAATATGTCCATTGATAAATCTGCTACTTTTATCCCAAGCAAGACAGAAGGCTGGTGGAAAAGCAAACTAAGTATTTTGAAACTTACTTTTGAGAACTCTCTGGCCTAAATAATGTCATATATCTTCTCAGTTTTTTATTCTGTATGCCAACTGATTGCCTCTAAAAGTACCTTGTTCCTTTGTGACTCAAAAATGAATGGCCTCTCTTTTGTTCACTCTTTACACCCTTGATGTTATCCAAATAGGATGCTGCTTAATGATTATTCAAAGAATATGATGTGGAAGTGGCTGAAATTATTTTTGACTACTTATTTTGTTCTACATGAATCCCTTCATCTATAAGGAGGAGAGAAAAAGGCAGAGCATTTCACTTGTGCTACAGTATTAAATACCTGCTTTGTGATATGTGTTCTCTTTATCTTTTTACAGCTATTGTTTTATAGATAAAGTAAAATTGAAGACACCTTTGTTGTTAAACACTTCTTTCCTTAATGGGCACGTTTAGGTACAGCTGTGTCTAAATGAAGAGGGAGTCGAAATACCTGGCTAATCATCTCAGTTGTACTACTGCTGAGTTGCTGCATAGCCTTGGGCCAGTCTCTAAACCTCCACGAACATTAATTTTATTCTCATTTCCTAAGAAAGACCAAAGAACTTTAAGATCAGATAGTACAATGATTGATGCTAAAGAGAGAAGATAGATATAGAACAATTATATTTGAACTTCTAAGTGACAGTTAATTGATGTGTATTATCCATCAAGAGAGATTATAATTATTTAAAAAACTGCTTATTCATTATTCTCCCAAGTCCAAAACCAAGAAAAGAATAGAACATGTGATACTGTTTAGCCACAAATATGGCAATTTATCAACACATCTAAGTAAGTGCTAATTTGTAAGCCTTTCTTCTGATGCTCAAGCCTAGAGAGCCTTTTTTGGAAATTTTCTTTTTTTAACTGAGCTTGTGAAATATGTAAGAAGAAAAGTGCATCACAGGAAATGTTTCTGTTCAAAAGCAAAGCTTGCATGCTGGATTTTAAAAACTATTTTACAAAAAAGATGAATCTTCCAAATTCTAATCTGTGGTAAAAGTAATTTAAAAACACGGAAAAATAATTCTCAATTTATTTTGCCTGAAATATTTGTAAATTCACAGACACTTTAAATGTTATAAAACAAATTAGTTTTTCAATTTATTCAGAATCTGCTTCCCTTTCTATAAAGCCCAAACTTTCATTTTTTATACAACATAATGTAATTCTGCTACTAAATCTTTGTTAAAGTCATGCAGAATGGAGAATTAGTTTGCATTTATGTTAGAATTTGACCAAAAATCAAAAACCTGGTGTCTTTAATTTTATATGCAGTGCTTTTTTTTCTAGTACACTTGCAGGGAGAAGCTTGTCATTCTGGAATTATGATTCGTTCTTAGAGAATATTGATGCCAACTCATTGCCTTTTTACAGTTACCTCCAAGTCATTAGAAAAAGTGTTTTAAAAGAGAGGCACAAAGTATAAAATGTGTTAAATGTTCACGATGCTGTAGAACTTAGTGAAAATTTTTAACAATGATGTGTTGTTATATGTCTTTTTCATATATATAATTGATGGACTTTTTTAATACTTTTGTGCTGGAAAGGAGCTTCAAAAGATGCTTAATTTAAATAAATGACCTTTCAAATTACTTGTACATGGGTAGCTTTTTCCACATCATGACTATAGCGTTCATTATAAAAGAAGCTTTCTAGTTAGCTGTAGCATGGATATTATGTAAGTAATATAATTTTATGATTTTTTGCACTGTTTTTTCCACCGTCCATCTTGTTTCGAGACCTAGCTGACAAGAAATAAATGCATTTAATACGTACAGTAACTAATGTTCACTAATTAACACATCATAAAGAACCATTCAGAGGCCAGTGTAGACACGGCCCAACTGTTTAAAAGTCTGGTTAACATCAGAGCCTCTTTAAATTGCCAACAGTAAATTACTTCAAGTGAGGATTGTTTCATTATTATTAAAATTAGAAAACACAGCTTCTAAACAAAACATGTGATACCCCAAATAAAAGGAGTGTCTTGGAAGCACGTTTTTCTGAAACCATACCTTGTGCACACTGACATAACAAACATTCCCAGCAATGCAAAAAAGGTTGTACCTTCCTCCTGCTACAATACCTGACTCTCCAGGTAGGCTTTCAGCTTTTGTAAGAGTTTCCCTAGTGGAACAAATTTCACACCTGTGCCTTGCAGCTAGTAGAGGATTAATGAAACCTAGGCTTACACTGTTATTTCTCTTCTGACTTGTTTTCAGTGACTTAAAGTCATGTTCACTCTGAAAGCAATATACTGTAAGTTTGTTTGTTTTTCTTTCAATTTGCAATTCACATTTATCTGTGGCGATGTCAGTAGTAACAAGCCTAACCACAACCACTAAACAGTTTGTTTAATTCAGAATAGTTGAATGATGATGTTTTTTTCTCAAATACCAGAATCAAATCCTATTCCTGCATGTTCTGAGCTACAGACCTCCAAGAGGAGAACTGAAGATGCTCTGAAAAGACACCAATACTTCAGATTATTCACCTAAGAAAGAACTGAGCCAAAAGCCAGTGTTATCACCAGTCTGAAAAAAGTCAATGAACTTCACCAGGAAAGGGGAGAAGCCGGAACTCAGAGCCAGCTGATCACCCCTGTTTTAAGGCTCTCTGTTGGTAGTAAATTGCTTTGGAGCCTCATGCAATACTAGTCATTCATGTCAGCCATTTGACTATGATGGTCTGGCTTTAGCAGCTGAGAAGCCAACACCCAGAGGTTAGAAGAAAGACTGAGAATAAGTCAGTTTTGGGAGCAATGAATTAAAAATTAGCTGAGGCATTAATGAGAATACAAATTGAATGAATTAAATTAAATCAGCCATTTATTGTTGATATGTTTGAAAGACACTGTCACTAACTCATTATATTCCTAAGCTGTGTATTTGGCTTATCTTTTTCCCCTACAGAGTTTTTACAGAAATTCATCTGGAGATAAAAAGACATATGCTCAGTGAAACCTATATTAATTTTCAAAATAATCAATTGCAATACATGTATTTAAGAGATTTGCTCTGCTTTGAGAGTTACTTCATAACATGATAAGATAATTCTAGGGAGAGTAGCTCATTTCAGTGTACTTCAAGAAGATTTGGATAACACAACAGTTGATTTTTAGAACAAGCACCTTTTAAAAATACAAGAACATTCTGAGGTCAAATGTTATCCAGTACTAGATAGAAGGTTTTCTATTCCATGCAGCAACAGGGTTCTTGTGATTACAAAGTGATCACACAAGATATGGTCTCGCATGGAGAAACATTGGGTGAACCAGAATAAGGGACGACTCCTTCACTGCTCCTCTTCTTTTCTGCCAGTGCTTGGCCCTACCAGCTACCCTTCACTTTTGCTCAGTTCCCCTGCAGAAAGTGCAATATTCTGATATCAGATTGATAATAACCGTCAAATCTGCATCTGTCACAAGAAACTCTTCAGGTTTATTCTTGACACCTTCTGACTAGGAACGAAAGGGAGACTATGAAATTATCTCACAAAGTACAAGGCTCCTAAGGACTGCTGACAAAAAAATAATTATTTTCAAGGAGGAGGGGTTTATTCTGTCAAAAGCAGAGTGTGCATAGATCCCAGCATGGAATTCAGCTTTTCTTATTCCCTACTGTCCTCCCAAAAAAGATAAAATGAACTCTGCAAATTATTTCACTCTCCCAAGTATCAAAGGAAAAATTGAAAATCTGTTTTAATATGAAATTTGCCATTATGAGTTCTGAAAAAAAATCTTTCTGTCATGGAGTCATCTGTCCTTTTGCCACTTTTATAAACGTTAAACAATATTGTTAACTAAGTTTTTATTTGTTTGTTTCCTAGAAGAAAATAATGTTCATGAAATAGACAATCGGTATCAGTAGTGCCAAAGGCCTTTAAATTATTTAAAACAAAAGATATATGTCATTGTTGTAGTCTTGCAAGAGTTACAAGGGACGAACTTGTCTCAGAACAATTGACAAATGACACCTCCAAATGCAAGCTCTACCTAGACATACGCCTACAGTCCAGCAGATGCGGGATGATCCTTTCTCTGTGCCCTTGCATCTTTACCTTACAGTTCTTTTCCTACAGTTCTCTTCTGCTAATTCCTCCCTCTTCCCCCTTTTTTATTTTTCCTAGTATCACAGCCTTCATACCCAGACTGCTTGAACTACTTGAAGCCACATCAGAAGTACCACCTACCATTGGAAAGCACAGAATAATTTCAGTACTGGAGGAGAGGCAATAAGGTCATCTGGGAAAGATAACCTAGTGGCTCTACACCAAATGATCTGCTTTACAAGCAGAAATAATTGATGTAATTAGAGCAGATAAATTTAAGAGACGCACCTACTACCATGACACCATTTACAATTTTTTTTATATTTTTTAGAAAAAGGAAAATTATTTAATTGATTGCAGAGAAAGCTCAGCATAACAAGATATCGGGTCATGTACCATGGTGACAAGCAATACAACAACGTCTGTAAATAAACTGGGAAAAAATACAACAACATGAAGCACAGCAAAAATTGCAAGCTCTGCAACCACAGTATTCATTAGCATGTTATACCTTTCCTAAGAATTCCCTCACCTTAATTAAAATATGCTTTTTCAATTTCTCTGGAGACCCTAAAACAGTTTCTAAAGACATTTGCTGCAATTCATGCTAAGCTAACTGGTCTGTAATTTCCTCATATAGCTCTAGGTTCTTTCCTTAATAATTGGATTATGCTGGCCACTCTTCAGCCTTCAGGGATTTCTCCTGAACTAAGTGAATTGGAACAACATATGATAAAGCTTTTCCAATTCCTTTCCTCACTTCTTTTAACACTTTTTGAAGACTGCTATCTAGTCCTGGGGCCTAAATGATTTTAAGGTCTTAACCTTCTCAAATTCTTTTGCAGGAACCATGCTCTGTATAATCTACATCAGTAATCTGAATTATGATGACTGCTAGCATCCCAAAACATAGTACAAAACATGTATTTTTTTTTTCCCTGTAAATGACTGTCCTTGTTTTGGCTGGGATAGAGTTAATTTTCTTCATCGTCACTAGTATGGGGCTATGTTTTGGATATATGCTGAAAACAGTGTTGATAATACAGGGATGTTTTCGTTACTGCTGAGCAGTGCTTACACAGAGTCAAGGTCTTTTCTGCCTCTCACCCCACCCCACCAGCGAGTAGGCTGGGGGGGCACAAGAGGTTGGGAGGGGACATGGCTGGGACAGCTGACCCCAACTGACCAAAGGGGTATGCCATACCGTATGATGTCAAGCCGGCATATAAAGCTGGGGGAAGAAGGAAGGGGGGGACGTTCGGAGTGGTGGCGTTTGTCTTCCCAAGTAACCGTTACGCATGATGGAGCCCTGCTTTCCTGGAGATGCCTGAACACCTGCCTGCCCATGGGAAGTAGTGAATGGATTGCTTGTTTTGCTTTGCTTGTGTGCGCGGCTTTTGCTTTACCTATTAAACTGTCTTTATCTTAACCCACAAGTTTTCTCACTTTTACTCTTCCAATTCTCTCCCCCATCCCATAGAAGAAGACTGAGCGAGTGACTGTGTGGGGCTTAGTTGCGGGCTGGGGTTAAACTATGACAAGGACTTTTCCAGGTGGAAAGTCTGTGAAATGAGCCCATGAATAGGGAATAGTCTGGAGACTTTTCTGCTATTGCTGAAGTTCATTTGGATGCCATTTATTTGCAGAATTTTCTATTTGAAATAGCTCAGGGTACCTGACAAGTGGTAGCCTTCAAGACAGATTACAGCAGACACCTGCCCAGGATCTGGGGAATGCCTACCCTGTGGCTGAGACTGGGAATGAATAGTTGTGAAACCTGCGTGTAGCCTCTCTAACTTGTAAGAAAAACTTTCTCATCCTGTGTATAAAGTTCTGACTCTGGACACAACCATCAGAAAAGGCTTTGCCTGAACAACAGGAAAATTAAGTTTCATTTATGTTCCTTTGCTAGATCGAGAATTTTTGAAAAAATTAGTTTGAAGAAAACACAAAAGGTTAGGGTCCTAAACATGACTTAATTACTCAATTAAATAGGACTCATAATCTTGTTATTGGGGAACAGCACTGGGGTCCTCAACACCTTTGAAAGATTTTAGTTTGTCCTATGTGAGCAATTTCAGTAATACCAAAGRAGTCTGAAAACTGTTATGGATTTTATCCTTCACAGACCTATGGATATTAACTGCAGTTAATGATTTCACTCCAATAATGTTATTTGCTCCCTTGAGATTAATTTATGACCAGGTGGTCTGATTTCACTGATTTCTGTTGAATTACTTTGTAGTATTGAAAGCAGAGTCAGAGCTAGATATTGTCATATATATTGTGTATATCTAGCAAACTGTTATTTAGTGTAGTTTGAATACTCAAAATATTAATATTGAATGTCTGTCCCTTTCTTATGGAGCTTTAAGGAAAATTTATGGCTATTAAAATACTGCCTGTTCTGTTGTTAGCAGTGTCATTTTATGCTACTGAACTTTCTTGATGACTAGGTTTTCCTTTGATGTTAAAAACACAAGGCAGTGTATTTGCCTCTCTAGATTTTTAGTAGAAGTCCATGACATGTTTATTTAGAAGGCTTCTGGTGGGTCCTGTAATACCAAGTACATTACTCTCTTTCACCCACAGACCTCTTTCACCTTTTCCTATCCCCTTGGTTATTCAATGCATGAATAAATAATGCATGCATTCATATTTCCCACTTGTCAAACTCAGGCAGCAGTGAAAATAAGCAGCACAAATTGGCAGATAATGCACCTTATTTCCATGTAGAAGCAGGTGCATTTTCTTCAGCATAAGTGGCAAGATGACACTGATCCACTTTGACAGGCAGGCTGATCTAAAATTACTCAGCACACTTTGCCACTGGTTGGGGGAGAGTCTCCCATGAGCTTGTTCTGAAATTCTTCATTCCCCAGGGTGTTAATTAAAATTTACTGGATAATATTTGCAAGGCTCAATGGTTCTAGTTACAGCAATTATCAGTTACTAAATGTTAGTGCCAGAGATGACACCTGATGATTGGATGCTTTATTCAAGTTATTCAAGAGGGTTTCCTCCCCCCCCGCCTTCTTTTTTTTAATCTTCCCTTCAGTTCTTGAAGAAGATAGATCAACTAAGTGTTTTAATCAGCCTTTAGACTAAAAATTACTTAGATAGGAGTTTAATTATCTATTTATCCTTGAGTTTCTTGTCAGCTACTAGTTAAGGATTTACAAAAGAGTGACGGACTCATTACAAAACCCTTTAAAAAAACTGCAGAAGCCAGAAACCCACGTCTCATAATTTTAGTAACCAAAAGCAGAGGTCAGCTCAGTGCTGTTAAAGGAAAAGAGTACCTCCTAATTAAACTCACTGCTTTGTTCAGATTTGCTCAGCAAACTCTCAGATTAGAGACTGGCTAATCACACATGCAATAAACAGCAGCCTTTTTCAACTTACTTACTTTTTCAACTTGTTTACTTACTGAAGTACAGCTATCAGTAAAGTTTACGGTCTAGATGGCTACCAGCTGGCTTCTTTCCCTTAATGTTTCATCAATACATTGAAACACAGACACTCTGAAAGAAATATTTTTAATATTTTTGTTACTAACAGAAGAAAAGTGCTTCCTTATACGCTGATTCATTTTTATTTACATCATTCATTAACTAATACTACTACAGTGTTTTTTCCCCAAATTCTTTGAAGTTTCTAGTCAGTTTCTTGCAATGGTGCAGGTAAGGAACAGCCTTCCTGTTCACCAAGGACCTGCCCTTCCTGGTCTCTCTAACGCAATGAGACCATGTCCTTTTTCATGCCTGGAACTGGCCATCCCCATGAATGACCCTACAATAACCACAGCAGAGGGCAAAGCGGCTAGTATTTGTCTCTGTGAGCAGCCACTTCCATAACCTACCTAAAGACCAGAAAATTCACTGCGATATTTGTCAGAGGTAGGCAACACAACAAGTCAGCATATAAAACAGAGGGAAAATACACAACCAAAATTGCAAGCTCATGAACCCTTGCCAAGTGTTACATCCCAGGCTATACTTTGCTTTGTTTAACTGAAAGTGCTTCTTCTGGGCAAGAAAAAAAAAGAAAATGCCAGGGATGAATAGGGCTGTATGGCCTAACGTTGTGAAAGGCAATGGGTTAGCTGCAATTCCATTAAGTAAGTTCAGTTCACTACACCAACACCTATGTGTCCCTAGGCTTTCCAAATGCTGAAGAATAGCACTTCTGATAACTCTATGGGAAGAGCCCTGTCCTGTGCCTCAAAACAATGCAAAAGCAGCAGCCAGAAGACAAGATAAAGGCAAAAAGAAAAGCAGAAGGAACATAAAAATCATGGAGGAGAAGAAAAAGCAAAGCATGGAAAGGAAGGTCTAGGGAGGGAGCAAAGAAAGGGCTGGGGAGAGGGCAAAGTTTGACATCATATAGGTGAACCATTTTCACAGAAAAAATGGGAAAAATGGACAATAGTAGACATAGATACCTTACATAATTTCAAATCTTAAAAAAAAAAACTTAGTTCCTAGTGTTCTATTGTATGCAATGATGAACATGTTTTGTACACATTATGTAAATTACTGAACATCATGTATGATAAATACTGTAAGTACACACATGACTTTTCAAAGCTACTTCAGACTGCAGAAATAACATGTTCTTCTCATGACACACTTATGTGCCTACCTCAAAGTGCATTACAATAAACATCAATGTCAGAGTCTCATTAAACATAAGAGAAAGTATAGCTACTCAGGAATTTTCCAATTAACTGATTTTCTGAGAGAGAAGCGGAGTTTCATTGAAATCTGCATTTATTCCTGGGAGCACATCGGTGTCTATTGTGCACTGGACCAGAAAGGTATCTTTGACGCTGGAATTTTTGATCAAGAAGAGAGACCAGACCCGGGTGTGGAATTATTCAGCGACTAGAGGTCCCCAAGAATAGGAAGTGATTGATGCTAAAAGAAAAAAATTACTTCTGTACATATGACTTCCCTTAATTATAACCATGTAGTAAGATCTCTTTTAATACATACCAAACAATTTTAGAGAAATTATGCTAAGCAGAGACTAAGAGAAACCAACTCAAAGAAAGAAAGGGCATTAAGTTTGGATGTGAATGACTGAGGACCAAGTCCTTTATCTCTATCAGACTCAGTAGGATCGTGCTTCAAGGTCACTCTCTCTTACCTCTCTTCAAGCCTGTAATGAGGGTTATTGCCTAGAAAAATAAATCAATTGCTCTATGTTCTTAAATCATGAAGCAAAATGCTTTTGCCACCCACCTTTCATTGAGAATAACACTGAGGCACCACAACAGGTTGGAGAAATGGGCAAACAGGAATATCATGAAGTTCAGCAAAGGGAAGTGCATAGTCCTGCACCTGGGGAGGCACAATCCCATGCACCAGTATATGATGGGGGTTGAACAGATAGGAAGAAGCCTTGCAGAAAAGGACTCAGGGGGCCTGGAGGAGAGCAAGTTGAACAAGAGCCATCACTGTGTTCTTGTGGCAAAGGCAGCCAGCGGTATGCTGGGCTGCCTTAGAAAGGAGGACTGTTGCCTGCCGGTTGATGGAGGTGATCCTTCCCCGCTCCTCAGCACGGGCGAGGCCACCACTGGCATACTGTGCCCACTTGGTTTGCTGCAACCAGAGCAACATTTGTTGGTTTGCTGCAAGAGGAGATCTTTCCCTGCTGTCCCAGCTTCCCACTTTCAAAAGCCAGCATGGGACTGTCCAAGCCCTTTGAGCAGCCACCAGGCTGTGGGTCCCAAAGACCTGCACATCACCCAGCTGCCATGGACGCAGCCCATGCTGACAGCCCCAGCCCTGATGGGTCCTCCTGTTGGTGCCTCCGCACCCAGATGTCCCCAGTCGTCCTCTAGTCACACCAGTCTCAGCCTTTACCTCTCACTTCTCTACAGTGGCAGCCCAACTCCTCCAGCCCAAGACCCCATGGCTGTGCCTGGCAGGCAGGCAGGGCTTGCTCTGCTCTTCTGGGGATGCGCTGGCTGGCTAGCAACACCTGTCCCAGGGGAATGAGGCCCTATTGCCGATGCACACGCCTTGGCTTGATCTCTGTGAGGAGAGCAAAGTTCCAGACCCCAAGGCTCCCGGGTTTCCAGGGGCAGCCCAGAAGCAGACTGCCATGCAAGCACAGCACAGTTTGGTCACAGGCAGAAGCACAGGAGGAATGGGCATTTGGGAGCAGCACCTGAGAGCCTGTGTTGAAAGAGAAGCTTGGACTCTTTCCAAAAAGACGGCACTGACAAATCCCCAGTAAATAGCTTTGGCCAACCACGCCCTCACCAGAAGTCACATGGATGCGCAGAGGCACTGAGTAGCCCTGAGCAAAAATGTTTCCTTCTGTTTAAGAAAGGATGGATCCGCAAAATCTCCAAACTTGAATCTCCCTTCTAAACCACAGGAGAGGGATGTAAGCCCCCAGGCACTGACATGGAGGTGAAGCTGGAAGCAAGGAGGGGCAAGGCACAGTTCTCCTCAGACTGCCCACAAGGCTGCCCGAGACATGGACTGTTGTTGCTCTACACTGGCACTAACCTGGCCACTCCTAGTGACTGAGTCTGGAGTGAGCTGTCCACGTGCTTTGGTCTGCTCCAACAACAGTCCAGCTCCTCTCACTCTCAGAGCCAGGCACGTGCCACAGCAGCTGAGGCCCYGGGGGACAGCAAGCTGCCCAGGACTGGGTCCTACACATGGTGTGAGCGCAGAGCCACTCTGAGGAGTGCGGATGTGGCTCTTTTCTAGCCCAGGCTAGAGAAAGCCCTGAGCCACAAGGTCTGACTCCTTGCTGATGTTGCCTTGAGTGAGAGGTTGCATCGGGGACCTCCTGGCATAAAGACAACAGAGACAGCCTCTGGCCAGTGATGCCCAGTGACAGAGCAAAAGCAATGGGCACAAGCTGAAACACAGCACGTTCCTCCTCAACATGAGGAGATAGTCTTTTACTGTGAGGTGACTGAGCACAGTAATAGGTTGCCCGGAGAGCTGGTGGACTCTCCGTCCTTGGAGACCTTCAAAAGCCCTCTGCACAGGGTCCTGGGCAACCTGCTCTATGCAAACATGCTTGAGCGGTGACCTTGGACATAGTGACATCCAGAGGTCCCTTCCAACCTCAACCATTCTCTTGTCTTGGGGCCTTTCCCTCCACTGAAAAGGGGCGAGTCCTTCTCCCCTGAGTGGACCCCTCAGAGGAGCTGAGTTGGGGCGCTTTGTTGGCGCTGAGGAGCTCACCATGGCTCCCCCCCTGCATTGCTGGGATGCCCATTGCCAGGGCTTTATGCTCAGGGCACCAGCCTCTCAACACAGGACCCGACAAACCTGGGGTTAAAATCCACTCGCAAGGCCATGAGAAGGCAGCAATCATCCTGCACAACAGGCTTTCCCCCTTTGAAAGGGTGTCAGCCTTCCTAGCTGGGCAGCCATCGGAGGACAGCCCCTGACACCGCTGCGATGTCTCCAGGGAGCGGCTGTGACTGCCCATGACATCGCTGCTTTTCAGCAGCCGCCGGCTCTGTCTCCACACATTTTGTTCAGAGCTCCTGTGGGTGCACACACAAGGCGTGCAGGCTCCAGCAGGACCTTTGGCTTGCTCTTTGAGCTTTGGTGTAGGGGAGAGCAGCAGCTGTGGGTGCTGAGCAAAGGCAGCCCCTTCCAGCGCTCCTCTCTCCTCTGCCCAGCTGCACAGTGCTGAGGGGCCCATTGGTGCCTGTGCCGGGACTGTGGGCATAACGGGAGTGCCAGGGACCTCAACAGCGATGAACGTCCCCAAGAGCTCCTCCTCCTTCCCTAACTGCCTCCTGCAGATATCCTGTGCCAACCCAGGTGGTGTCTGGGGCAGAATGCGGGGGCTCTGGGGGCTCAGGCGCTCCAGCTTTTCCCCCAGGGCCCCTCAACAGCTCACCAGAGACCACCCAGGCATCTCACCCCAGGTGGCTTGAGCACTGAGGAGGTGCCGACGAGATCGGGGCAGGCTTCCCCTCCTGCTCTGCAACCCTCCCTCCCTGCAGCCCACCTCCAAGGAGACGCAGAGATAGGTGCACATCCTGGCCCAGCCCCACATCTCTCTGCCCTGCCCCAGCTCCTACCAAGCCCCAGCTGGAGCCTCTCCCACCACAGCCACACATGCTGCCCCTGCCCCGGGCCCTTTGCCCAAGCCTGCCTTCCCCTGGCGCCTGGGTATGAGGTTGCCCTGGCACCTTTCCATCCAGTGTGGGCAGTCTGCCTAGAAGTACATGGTCCCCTTGTCCAACCATGGCCAGAGGGATGTGGTCAGAGAGGGGGAGCAAATTCCCACAGTGGCATGCCAACCTGCACAGCTCGGCCACCAATGACGCCCCTTCCATTGGCAGAAGGGGGCCTGTGGGAAACCACTGAGCGCAGCACAGCCATGGAGCACGGCACAGCTTCGGGGCCCTCAGATGCCTCCTCCCAGCAGGCTCCTGCACCCAGCGCTGCTCTGGAGTGAACCCCGCCGAGTGCAGGAGCATGCCCAGCCAGCCCTGAAGCTGCAGACTACGAGTGCATCGGCAGAGCAGTGCGGTGATCTCAGCTTTTTGCCTGTTGTTGTATCCAATAAACATCCAGATACTTCCAGGGGATGGTTTTTTCCCAAAACCAAAGAGCTACCCACTGTAGCAACACTGTGTGACAGTGAGCTGCCCAGGACTGTGTCCTGTATACATTGCAAGTGGAGAACAACCATTAGGAGTATGGAGGTTGCTCTTCTGCTTGCCATCAGTGGAAAGGCACCAGGGTGAGGGTCCAGTGCCCAGCTTGTCCTTGGAGATCTTCAATAGCTGTGTAAACATGGTTCTGGGCAACCTAGGGGGTTGGACAAGGTGACCTTCAAAGGTCCCTTTGAACCTCATCCATCCTGTGATTCTGTGGACTGAAACTCAGTAAGTGGGATCATTATTTTTGTTCCTTACCTAAAGTGTCATCCAATATAAGCTTTTGTATGGACGTATCATGACAGGTGATCCCCCTTCCCTTTCGCTCTTATGTCAGAAATACTTGGCTAGTATTTGCTACAAACCATTTATCTTCATCATATCCTGAATACTAGAGATTTCTAAATCATTATGGTCAATTGGTGAGACGTATTTCTGAAAAAATGTACCAACACCACCTAATTGGGCTGTTGAGTGCAAAATTTTTGTTAGGTATGCCTGGTTGCTTGAATGTATGCTTTTCAAAACATGGTTTGAAATAGTCATAGGGATTCTGGAGAATTTGTCAGGATACATTAGTCCTGGTTTTGACACTGATGGTACTTGGCAGTGCTGTAGCTGAGTTCCAAAAATATTGACAAGATGGTTGAACCGATGTCTGGATAGCTCTTCAAACTGAATTTGAGCCATTCGGTGAAGTGTGTTGAGTGGGCATTTTACCTAAGAGCATATTTCTTTCTTGCTGTGAGAATGGTTTCTGACTGTGTGTGTAGTTGCCAAAATAAATCCTGTCAAGATGCTGGAAAGAGCAAGATCATCCTTCCCATGCAGAAGAACAGCTAACATTTGGTTGGCAACGTGAAGTGAAAGGTTCGCTAACGCCAGGAAAGAGTGCTGAGAGAAATACAGGAAATTCCACTGTATATCCACTTCTTTGAAAACACAGAAGGATCTTGTCATAGGATTTTGGTCTAGTTTAATTTTATTTTTAGGTGTTCTTCCTTGTTTGGTAAATTACTTAGGAGGTATATTTCTAAGAGGTTTTTTTATTTGTTGGCCCTCGGTCTGTGGAATTTCATTGCCTTCCATGGAAGCATTTCATTTTACACTTCATGATCTTAAATCAAACTCAAGATCAGACATTTTCTGAAAGGCACAAGATCTGTGGATAATCAGCTCTATGACTACAACATAGGGGTTCTATGCACACACTACTTTTTTTTTCTTCTTTACCTGCTTTTACCAAGACACTATTTTCATTTAAAAGCCTTCAAATCTCACTCTTTTCCACAATAACTCTGGGCCTTGACATTGGTTAAAAATATGTTCATATTATCTTGCCCTCTGATTTAAAATTACAACAATATGATACGATTTTCTGAAAACTTAAAGGAAAAAAATTAGTGTGTAATGGTCCCACTAATATGAGAAACAATGTTTTTTCATCAGCTAACATATGCTAGGAAGTGAATGTAGCTTCACTTGTCAAATGGCTTCTGAAGTTATATAACTGAAGCCACAAGATGTTTTATGCTACAGCACATGTGAGATTAAGGTCTCAACATCATTTTCCATTTTTGAAATTTCACTTGGGAGCAGTCAAAGAAACTGAAATACATTACAGGTTGTACGTTTGGGGTACAGCTGGTCCAAGGAGCAAAAAAAAAGATATTCATCTCCTCCATATGTCTTGTAAGAAAAATCTTACACTTCTTCACTTATTGCTCTTCTGGAAAGTTGATAGTATTACCAGTCATTGCTAACGCCAGCTATTTTGTTTTGTAAAAAGGCAATGGCTAGTAATATCTCCCACAACCACTCAAAGCTTTCTTGCTCCTCTACATTAAGCCACACTGCAACAATACCTTCTTTTCATTCAGACAAAATTATTAGCTCGTATCATTATTGAGTTCAAGCTAAACAAATAGTTTCATATTTAAAAGGGTTCTTCAGAGGAAATATTCCTGCTTAACTTTATTTGTTTGGGGCTTTTGAAATAATTTTTAAATTTTTTTCCTCACAATATTCTCCATAAAAAGTTTTTGACTATCAACCACTATCAAAACCACTATCAATAATTCAGAAAATGACAAGCAACTAATGTAAAGGATACCTACTGACATGGGCAAAATACTGTCTTTGAAAAGGAATAGAATTGTTTCAAAATTTCTAGAAGGAATAGTGATGAGACAGTTGTTTTCCACAATTTCCATAACAAAAATATATGCGTACACACTACTCCGTGCATGAGCTAAAGCCTGTCCTTCCAGAACTGTCAGACCTTCTGTATATGTGCTAAACGTATATTTCACATATACGCACTTAAATACACAGAAATACATACACAGAGTAATGCCAAGATTTATGGCATGCTTGCGTAGTACACATGCTTTCAATGAAGAGAAAGTGTATTGAGTTTGCGTGGCAAGGTTTTGGTAGCGGGAGGGGCTACAGGGGTGGCTTCTGTGAGAAGATGCCAGAATCTTCCCCCATGTCCGATAGAGCCAGTGCCAGCTGGCTCCAAGACAGACCCAACGCTGACCAAGGCTGAGCCCATCAGCGATGGTGGTAGCGCCTCTGGGATAACGTATTTAAGAAGTGGAAAAAACAGCTGCACACCAGCAGCAGTCAAAAAAGAGGAGTGAGAAATCGTGAGAGAAACAACTCCGCAGACACCAAGGTCAGTGAAGAAGGAGGGGGAGGGGATGCTCCAGGCACCAGAGCAGAGATTCCCCTGCAGCCCCAGGTGAAGACCGTGGTGAGGCAGGCTGTCCCCCTGCAGCCCATGGAGGTCCACCGTGGAGCAGATATCCACCTGCAGCCCATGGAGGACTCCACACATGAAGTTGAGTGAAGTTGAGCCCAGGAAGAAGGGAGGGGTGGGGGGAAGGTGTTTTAAGATTTAGTTTTTATTTTCTCATTATTCTACTCTGATTTTGATTGGCAATAAATTAAACTAATTTCCCTGAGTCAAGACTGTTTTCCCTGTGATGGTAATTGCTGAGTGATCTCCCTGGCTTTATCTCGACCCATGAGCCTTTCATTAGATTTTCTCTACCCTGTCCAGGTCAGGAGGAGAGTGATAGAGCAGCTTTGGTGGGAACCTGGCATCCAGCTGGGATCAATCCACTGCAGAAAGTAAGGTCCTCATAGTATCTACAGTATGCACAATATGTGTGTTGGGAAGAAAAATGCATTGGAGTGTGGATGGAGTCCTTGCGTGTGCATACGTGTGCTGGGAAGAAAATGCATAAGACTAAAAGAACGTTTCCTCCACGCTGAACATCTGAAAAAGTAGATAGCTAGTCTTGGATTTTCTTTCTCCAAATAGCTGATGTATGAAGGTAGAGTAGCATAAAGGCATCAGACCCAGTGTTGTTCAGCTACAGGCTGTATAAAGCTACTAAGATGTATGAACTTTCTTCCTTTTAGCACAGCATCTGTGTACATGAGACTACTGAAACCAGCTAAAAGGTCTCAGACTAATGTCCAGGAAATAAAGTCACACTGGCAGTCAGAATTGAATCCTGGTCTCTGAATGGATAAAAATGTTTCTCCATCTCTTCAGCTGCACAATGGCAGCTTTTAGCCATACATAGAGATCTGGACACATCCACTTTTAAATTTCATTTAAAGATGGTTCTCTATCCTGTTGAAGGATAAACAATTTCCAAATGAAAGTAGCATTAATAAAAATGCTTCTTCCTAACATTGCCACAAATCACTTCAGGCACTTCCAACATTCTTTACTTCTGGGCATTACAGCTTTTAGGAGACAAGTTCCCATCTCTCACATTCTCACTCTGTATATGAAACATATCAAAACTACATTAAAAAGCCTGCAATTTATATTTATGATATAGGAGGTGACCTTTTCACTCATGAGTGGTGTAGTCATGTGGAGTGGCTAATGAGAGAACCCCTACTGAGAGCGGATAAATTTTCAAACCTTCTGAATAATTATTAGACATTTTATTGTATTTATAAACCTCCCTCATTTCAAACTGTCCCTTGATTTATAAAGCCATCTTACTCTTGTAAGCGATAATGGTAGTCTCAACCAGTGCCAAAGCTTGATGAATTGTCCATGTAGGGGCTTCTCTTCCTGGTACTGAATGCCAGAGAACTGCAATGAAGAGTAAAAAACAGAACTGTAGGGGTAAAGAGAGGACAGAGGAGGATGAAAGATGACTGAGAAGGAATGAGGGAGGGAACATCTGTACTGCACTTCACTGATGATAATCTTTGCACAGTTTATGACACACAGGCAGTGGGAACAGTGAGGTAATCATTTTACTTGCCTGTCATCTGCAAAGAGTATTTCAAATTGCAGGGTGAAGTTCTGGCTCCGTTGAAGTAAGTGACAAAAGTCCTTCTGGTTTAAATGAAGGCCAGGATTTCTATGGATTCCCAGAGGAGGGGCAGATGGGCAGAGTGGCAGCTATGCCATCTTCATGACTGTGTCAGGCTTCATCAGGATCTTAAAAGCTTTTCTTCTCAAAAGCTCAGTTTCCAGAAACCTATGAGGGGTTTGAGCACCCCTTAATGCTGCAGATAACATAGATACTTTCTCTAAAATGGTAAATAAAAAAGTGCAGTCTCAGAGTATCTGACCCTAGTATGGAACAGCTGTACATAATAAACACTGTCCTTACAAACTAATGTGCAGGTGTATACGTTTTAAGTAATATTTATGTATTTTTTTCCTTTTCCCTTTCCTTCAACCTTAATCTGTTCAAGAAATAGCCTCAAGAGCACGTGACAAGTAAAAAATGTCCTCAATTATAGTCTCCAAACTAGAGCAAGTCCTGTTGTCATGATAGCAAGAAATTTGGATCTTGGAGGCAGGATTTGTCCCAAAATGTCTGAGGTGCACAGTTACGAATTTCACTGAACAAATATTTCTTCTGATTAACAAGCAATCCATGGACACACAAGCTGGGGAGGACAGACCTGGCAGGCTGCAGTGCAATGCACTTGCAGAAGCAACCTTATTTGAGGGGATTTTAATAGGAGCAGGCCATGACAGCGGCCATGGTAAGTGAGGAATGACATTGACAAGAAAAAGTGGCTACTTGCCTGTGTCTAACGGTGGTATCGCATGTGCTGTAAGAAAGAGAGTCTGGAAGGACAAGAGGGAGAAGCTAAGAAACTGAAGAAATTAAAAACCAAATACAGTCTTCCTATAAGCCCCTACCGTATTGCAGGGCTTTTTTTTTATTCATAACTGAAATACTAAGCTGGTAATGGTACAGAGGGGTGATCATTTGGTATGCTAATTTAGTAACCCAACAAGAATCTCTATTTGCTAAACAGCTTCTGGGACACGCTCCTCACCACCTTCAAAATATGAAGAGCTACCTATGTAGTGACATTGACAGCCTCCCCACATACACCTTTTGCAGCCACTAGTGTGAAGCAGTGGGGACAGATGGTGTAGTAACTCAGCTTAAGAGTAAAAATAGACAAAATGACAAAAAAAAAAMCAAAACAGTTTTCTGTGGGATGAGAGGTGGGATAGGAGCAAGGGATGGTTGATGACAGTCTTTTCAATTGAGAAAGCCTCTGCAAGTTTCTTAATTTTTAATCAAACCAGAGCACAGGTATTTGCAATTGAAGATAAAACCTAACTTAAAGAATATGACTTTTCTGTCATACAGTCTGGAAACTATATCACTAAAAAAATGTTTTATGCCTTTTATTGGTAACCGCAGTCAGTACATGCTAAACAGAGTATGTTCATATTTGTGTGTGTATGCTACAAGGGAAAAGTTAGAAGCCAGTCTCAGAAATATGAGTGAATCATATGTAGTCATTTATAAAGTTTGAGTAAGTGAATAATTGCAACTAGATTATAAGAATTTCTCTGTGTGTGTGTGTACTATTATGTATTTACACATACACACACAAATATCTGTATGCATATTTCCATATGTATATATAAAAGATCTTAATACTACTTAAGTCAGTAACTGACTTCAGTGTGCCCATGATATGTAAACACACAAACACACACGTATGTACACACACAAAAATACACACATACCACCCTCCAAGATATCTTGAGCATATGGTAACTACACAAAATGTCATTTTGGTTGAATTCCACCAAAGAATGTGGAAGAAGCTGATAAAGCCCAATCTTATTTAATGGAGAAAATAGAAATCAAATAAAATCTGTGGTTAAAATCTTACCTAGTCTAACTGAATTAATTATCCATAAGTGGATCAACAGAAAAGAATAAAAATAGGATCAAGATGCTTATTGCCTGCTATTTCTGTTTTGAAAGGGTAGTGTTTTTGAAGGATATCTTTTACATTTGTATGAAATAGGAAGTTTAAGTGAATCTAAAACTTGTGGACAGGTGAACTAAGATTATGCATTATACAAAAATATGCCATGATATAATGATATAATTTCACCTTCCTTGGTCTGTAGAAAGTGAAAAAGCCTTCTGAAGAAAATAAATCTGAATCACAACAAATTATTTTCATTGTTTCAGACGGATTTAATTATCT
>JASVER010000081.1:282031-306953 GCA_030449065.1 Oceanodroma leucorhoa
GGATTTTCCCCGCATTTAGCTGACAATGGAGCATACTGCTTGACAGTTTGGAAACCTACAATGTCAGAACATATTTGCTAACGGATAGACCGGTGAACTTCCTTGAGGGTGACAATGTGATGGTCTGATTTTTTTAACAGTTCCCCCCACCTGTAGTCAAATGCAGGCCATTTCTGCATATGTACCCAGGAACATGTTCATATCAAAAACTGAGGAAAAAAAAGATGTCTAAATATGACCACTATTCTTATTTTCAAGTACTGACTTTTCAGACTGTGACTTATTTCTCCTATTCTAAACTATGCATAATCTTCATCATCATCACAATCCTCACATGGAAGGCTGAGAGGAATGTACTCTGTAAGTACAAAAAACATTAGAACATGTGCATCAGCATTATAATCACCATAACTAAATGTATGAAATAATCCCCATGTTTCTCTCTCTATAATGATATATTATTATGTAAATACAGGATGACATGATGACAAGAACTTCTTCTGGAGTTTTGGAAATGTTCCCTATATCCCAGGCATTTTCTTCATTTGAACCGAGTTAAGGGTACAATTTATCTTTTCCATTCTACAATTAGAACTTCAGAAAAATGTGGCAAACTGTAAGGACAAAGACTGTAGCCATCCACTGCCATTAACAAGAGAAAAGAAGAGTGTGTTTTAACCAGACCCTTTCATTAAAAGTTTCCCCATCTCTCCATGCGTGCAGAGGTTACTGCTCTTCTACAGCACTTACTGACAATGAAATGGCAGTTTGGAATATGGATTTGAAACACTCCTGTCTTCCTAAAAGACAACAGTTCCGTGGAAGGCTCTGCTCTTCTTCATCAGCTTCCTAAATGCATTTGGGGTCAGCTTAGTGTCAACTATGATTCATCTTGTAAAGCTTTATCAGTTTACACTCAGAACAACAAAACCGTGCGCCTGATCACAGTGACACACTAAACTTGGTGACACCTTTCAGTCAGGTCTTTGTAAGAGAGGTGAACAAATTAAAAGTTTTGCCCTATTCTCTTCTTTTCTCAGTTTGAAGTTCTTCTGGTCACTGTCAGAAATTATTTCTGCACTTTGTTTGCACTGGAGTTCTGGGACATTTTTCAACACCATTTGGGGGCCTTAATCTATAATAGGAAATTTGCCTCTAACAACATAACTAAACACAGAGATATATTTCATCTTCTCAGTTCAATGAAACTTTTTTTTTTTTGTCTTGATGTCTTTTGTGAAAGCACTTCATGTGTGCAGAAGAGATAATAAAGGAACACAACAGTACAAAAAGGTACACAATTTGTGGAAGAGATGAAACAAAGCTTACAGCTACATCATACAAAAATGTAAGCTGCCAAATAATCTCCCAAAATAGCCCTTTTGACAAAAAGAGTTAGTCATATATGTGACCACCCTGTGTAAGATACAACTGGGTCTGAAAATCAGGGTAATGTAATCATCTTTAATGTAATCATCTATTGTTTATGTACATCATTTCAATCTCAGCCTACTCTGTTGATTTCACCTGTTTAACTTTCATCTCTGTTTAGCCAAAGTATTTCCCTTATGATTTGTCTTTCCTGTACCTATAAAATAGTTCAGTTCTTCTGCAAATTTTGGATCTATTTTAGGAAAGTTATAACAATTAATCAATTCGTAATTATATGAAGTACGAAAAATAGCCACATTAAGGAAATTGCATATTAAGGAGGAAAGGATCAAGAAACTTTAATATTCACCTCAGAGAGATGAGAACACCATAATTCCACAGAAACCGTAGAAATGAATGGAAAAATATTTGTACAGAAAAAACACCAACAACCAAGATACAGTCCTGATTTTGAACAAGCAATTCATCTTATGAGATACAGACACAGCAAGCTCTTGAGAGCAATTAGGTTCAGTGTGCAAAATAACTTCATGCATGATATTCTGCAAAAAAAGACATATTAAAATTATTTGTACTTTTAGTGATGTACCACAACTATATCTGTGTGATTCTGTTGAGAGACTTACTGTCCTCTTGGTTATAGTAATCACATATTCATAAAACCTGAACCTTCAGTTTTAGTGCAGGTTATTTAGTCTTTTCATTAAAACATTTTGTAAGTAAATTATGTTTAAATGATGAGAATTAAGCACTGAAAATATAGTGTTCCTGAGACAGAGACACAAACTGTAAAGAAATTAAAATTAGATAAGAAATCCAGATTAGATCTCCAAACCTTAAATACACAGAACAAGCACTTCTTTTCCACTAGGCTAAATGGACTCCCAACACCCTACAATGACTCTAAAACATAAAGGTATTGTTTTGGCCCACCAGAGGGAGCCCATAATATTTCATGAATGCAAAAGCAACACACTGACAATTACGTAGAAAAAATAAATGAAAGTTATAGGTATAGTACATACATATATATGTGTGTGTATTTGCATGTTTGCTATGCATTGCCTGGCTCACCTGAGATCCTAGCAGTCATGTCAGAGCATTGTGAATATCAGGTCAGTAATAAGTGCATTTCCATGAAATGACAGCAGGGACAGATACACACAACTGTATCTTTAGGTGAAGACCAGAGAGCGGTAATATGTTGAACAGGAACAAAGACCAATTTGACTTGTATTTAATATCAATATAGAATATGGATAACATTTTGGATATATTAGAACTTAATGAAAAGAGAAGAGCTTCCTCTGATAAGAGTGTTGCTTTGATTTTGACCATCCCAGAAACAGCATAGGGTCTTAGCTAAATTCCAGGTTAGTTTGCCTTCTGAAAAGGTGTTATATTTACCAAAAAAAAAAAAAAAGGTGTAATCACATATCTGTTGCTCACTTTTTTTTCACAAGAAAGTCAGGCCATCAATCTGCTGTAACAAAGCAGAACAAAACAGAACCTGGACTTGTATGTGCATGGGCAGAATCCAGCTGAGATGTGTCCTTCTTACAGACAAGATGGGGAAAGAGTTTCAGTTGCTTCTTACCACCTCTGTAAGGTGGCAAACAAGGGACAGTCTGGAGCACAGCAATGAAGTACTGCTTGTGACACTGTATTAAATATTGGCTGAGAAATCTTATTCTCCTCAGTTGCTCCTAGTAATGTCATTGCCAAAACCTATCCTTCCCCCCAAAACAATTTCTTGTCCTTGACTGTGTCTTAGTATTTTCCTTACCATTCTTTTGCATATGCAGAGGAGGCCAAGGACAAAGTATTTAGTATGAATTGGGATTAGTTTGGGATTTCTGCTTTTAAACATGTATTTTACCCTACAGTCAGTATGACTTAACTATTTCCAAAATCCACAAGAAGCTTTTTTCATTTTCTGCCGTCAATTAATCAGTGACATAAATGTGCTCTAGCTCTTTGGTGATTTGTCGAACAAAAATTCCAACAGTTTTAAATACCCAGCACTTCTTTATTAACAGACTATGAGCTCTTTGTAATGCTGACATTACTGTGTTTTCTATAAGGTTAGATTAAATATCGTGTCAAGTAAAACTTCTAATCCCTGTGAAATATAGTCCTCCACTTTTCATCCACTAATGTATCAAGATCTTTACCATTTTGTGCCAACAGGTTCCAGCCCAACTTGAGAGAGCAGCTGTCAGGGTAGAAGGACATTCCAGTTTTGAAGTCTATTCTCTCCTCAGCGGCATTACTGGGTTTTTTTGCTATTAATGGTATCAAAATTAAATACAATTATTTTTTAATTCTTGTGGAACTGAGTAAAACATAAAAATATTTAATAGAACTGCTATACTTGATCTTTTTAAGGATTTCTTTGCCCTATGTTTTTGGGTTCAATTTATATGCACACTTAAATGAACAGTAATAAGAAAATAGGGAAAAAAATCCAAACAAAATTTGAAAATATTTACTGAAGAAAAATGTAGATCTCATAAATGACACGTTTATTAAATTGGATCCAACAGTGATGCTCATCCAATCAAACCACAAGTGATACCATATGTCCAACCAAACTAGCACAACTTGAACATTGTCACAACCATTTAATAACACTTTAACCTCTCTGTGTAATAATTCACAGAGAAATAATTATACTTTCTTAATGTTTTAAGCTTTTTTTACATGTTCACAAATAAAAAACAAATCTTATAAACTATATTGTCCTAAACTAAGTTCTAAAACCTAGCAAGCCATTTATTTGTGACTAACGTATTTTACAAGAACACTTAATCTGCTGTAGAAAGGAAGCTTCTATTTTTTACCAAATGTCACAAAACTGAGCTAGATTAGGAGGTAAATGATCCTACTACTTGCTACTGACTCTCTTGACCAGCAGATCTGGCTAACTACCTACTGGTAGACAAGAGATATCAACTGTATCTTTACAAGTTATAGAAAATGAATAGTTAAAGAATTCAGGAAATTAAAACAGATTCAAATAATTAGTTGTTATTGTCAAATAGACTCTCGGAAGATGTGTTCTGCAACAATTCATCACAAGATTTAAATAATACTTCTTATTCAAAAATTATTCTCATTATCACAAATATCTGGTTTGTTATGCTAATGAATTTCAGGCCTCTCATGGTGCCTCATTGCCAACACCACCAACAGCATTAGATGTTGTGCACCATTAGCTAGTCATCAAGTCTATTATTAAACAAATATGAAGCAGATGTAGCTCTCAAAGTGTGATTACTTGTAAAACCCTTCAAATCCAAACTCACTTACACAGTGTCCCTATAGTTTTACTCGATTGATTAACTCCAACCTGTTTATCACTAAACCACTCATTTAATTCAACAATCCACTAAAGCCTCAGTTAAAATGCATCATGTGTCCCCTTCTTCGGCCTTGAATAATTACCTGTGCCTACTATTTCTTCTAATCTCTTTCTTAATGAACATCTATAGCCCTTAATAATTTAAAAGGATGTCAAGATGAGTCTTAATAAAAAAAGGAACGTTTTAAAAGGCATAAAAAACGGCAAATGTTTAGATAGTGGAAAATGAACAGCTACTTTTCTGCTATCTGTCAGACTGGTGACTATCCATCATCAAAATTAAGAATGGAAAAAACTCACAAAGCAGATGACTTAGTGCCAGATCTAGTAAAGAATTTGGTGCCACAAGAAGTAACTTTTCAAGACTTGAGGATAGACTGCAAAAACTGGCTTACATACTGCAGTGCTGAGCATCACAAAATTTCGTGTGAGGTGGCTGGCTCCCAGACTGGATCTAATCTGATTGACGCAGACCTAGGCATGCCAGTTTGGTAGCTTAAAATGGGATTCATAATAGCCAGTACATCGATCTCATTATAGAGATCTGAACTGATCATGGCAGTAGTGCATGCCTGGAGAGTGCTTACACAAAGGCCTGTTAGGAGTCATGCGGAGAAATAACTATTTCTCAGTAATGATTGGACTTAGCCTGCTCAGTCTGTCCAGACAGAAGCAACTCTGGATATATGCAGAGTGCACATTTCTAGGCATTTTTCTAGGCCTCTAGGTTATTTCTAAGGAAGATGGAAGGTTTTGGGGTAAATTCTATGCAACTGAACAAGCATTTCCAGGCCCATAGTCTGGCTAGAAGCACCATATTCTGCTGAAGTGCAGGCTTAAATAGTTACTTTTATGTTGTTGAGTTTTTTCTCCTTTCATACAGAAGGGAGTTGACAGAGAGATTAGTGGGTTTTAGCACATTTGCTCAACAATGGAAGTTCATTCCTAATAGTGAGTCCTGGCAAGTTTTGCCTAGTCCAGAACAGCCACTCTATAGAAAGTTTTGCTCCTCAGAAAGTCTCATTGACTCCTCCTTCTCCTTTTCTTAAATTGAAGTAATTCTTTCTGCATATGTCTAGAACCATCAGTCCAAATAAATTACCTCCTTTTTTAGGGCCACATTATGACCAACTCTTGCATCCTGTGCAAGGGAAAGACTCATTGAACATAAGCACTGCTGTCTGGGGAGTGTTCTTTAAAAGAACTATCAAGTACAAACATTTCTGCTTATCTTCACATCAGCTATCAGAGAAAGCCTAGTTCATGACAGGAGCAGACTGTTTTTCTAAAGGTCCTGGGTAAGGAGCAGGACACAGATTCCCTACTCTTTAGTGAGACCCTTAAGATCCCTGGAGAGAGGTCTTAAAGGATCAAGATGGCCTGAAAGAAGTAAGAACCATTTTAGTAACTATAGTACTTACTGGCAGTGTCATCCAAGTGGATTAGTGATCCTGGCAAGATGGTATTTTCATTTGAAGCAGCTTTTTTCATGAAATTGTCATTTGTTCTCAAGGCAGGAAAAACTGCACAATGATTCCCTTGTTTAGTTGGTTTTGTGCACATAAAGGAAAAAATTGCAATTGCTGTATTGCCAGAAGAAGATGCCAAAATGTGACCCAGTGGATATTTGACACGTCTTCTCATAAAGCTTCACAGTTTAATCTCTGCACAGGTACTGCATATTGCACACAGTATCAGTGCTTTGTGGTTTTAGAATGCCTACATATTTTGTATGTTGCACAGGCATGTATTTGCTGTAGGTACTGTGGGAGACAACATTAAGAAGCTGGTGAAATAGTAGCTTTGCAAAAACTCTAGGTAGCCCCATAAGAGGTAGGACCATCCTTTTGGATCACCTCAGCTGGAACTACAACTTTGGAAGCTGAAAGCAGAACTCGCCAAAGGCATCTGGAAGCCTGTTACATCAGTTTATCCCTGGCCAGCGAGTCTTGTTCTAGTTTTGAACCCCTTCCCTTTTTTGTAGTGGCAGAAATAGGCAGAGCCAACTCAAGCACCCCTTGAGCTCTTGCAAAAGTGGCAAAGGTTGTCCAATTCACGTAGTATGTTTGGAGTTCCAGAAAACTCCTGGCAAAGTGTTTCGCTAAAGGCTATTAAAAAAGTCAAGCTTTTGGAGGGCATGAGGGATGGTCCTCCAATGAATTATGATTGGTTAAATGATACTAAGAAAAGAGTAACAATAAACTGTCAACATTCAGTATAGAGGAAGACTAGCAGGAAAGTCCATCAGAGAGATCTTTGCGAGGAACTGTGTTCATCATATTCATAAATGATCAGGAAATAGCAATTTGAAAAAAGAATTGATAATGGTATACAACAGTTGATGGAAGGAAATCTAAAATTACTAAGGTTTGCCAAGAATTTCATAATAGAGGGTGACAGGGAAAAACAGATTAAATCAAGTGGTGCTAAATTAAAAATAAGGAACAAAAAGAAAATATGTCCTCTAAATTAAATCTTATTGGAAGGAAAATGGATTCCAGAGCTATCATGGACAACTCTCTAAAATGCTCACCAAAGATGAAAACTAAAACCAGAATGCTAACAACTGTTAGGAAATGAATAGCAATTAAAACAAATATGTATAAACTCTGGTGACAACACAGTTTCAGCTGTGATATCCCCATCTCAAAAGAGATGAAACAGAAATATAAAAGACAGGAAGGATGAGAAGGATGATCTTTTATGGAACAGTTTCTGTAAAAAGAGTAGCCAAAGAGGCTCTTCAGTTTAGGAAGGAGATGGCCAAGAATTTGACAGCTATCTATAAAATCATTAATGGCATGAAGAAAGTGAATAGGTATGGCTATTCACCATTTCACATATACACAACCTAGGAGGAGCCAAATAAAATTAGCAGTCAGCAAGTTTAAAATAAAAGGAAGTACTTTTTTAAACAAAATATAATTAAATTGTAGTACACACTGAAAAAACTAAATTAATAGAAGAGGAGTGAGGGAAAAAAAAGTGTGAAAAACAACCCTGCAAACAACAAAGTCATTGAAAAAGGAGGGGGAGGAGGTGTTGCAGGCACCAGAGCAGTGATTCCCCTGCAGCCTGTGGGAAAGACCACGGTGGAGAAAATATTTCCCTGCAGCCTGTGAAGAACCCCATGGCAGAGCAGGGAACAGTGTGAGTGGCAGAGAGGAACTGTTATGAACTGACCACAACCCTCCATTCCCATCCCACCTTGCACTGCTTGGAGTGTGGGGGCAGAAGGTAGAGTCAGGAATAAAGGAGTGAAGTTGAGACATGGAACATGTCTTAGGTTTTGTCTTTATTTCTCACCATCCAACTCTATTTTAATTGGTAATAACTTAAAATACTTTTCCCCAAGTTGAGTCTGTTTTTTCCATGACAGTAATTGGTTAAGTGATCTTCCTCTTTTTATCTCAATCCACAAGTTTTTCCATCTTATTTTCTCCCCTTCCTCCACCTTGTTGAGGAGGGATAGTGAGAGAGTGGCTAGCTGGGTGCCTTGCAACTGGCCAAGGTCAACCCACCAGAAGGCTTTATCAAGGTCTACTAAAAAACACAGTCTAGATAAAATTTTCTGCTCAAAAAATGTTCCTAAATTGCAGATTTCCAGAAAGTGAAAGGTTGTAAGAATGGAAGTATCAATTTCCCTGGTTCCTTTTCTTTATCCATAAGCAACAACTACATGTCATATCAGTGAGGAACAGGAAAATGGGCTAGCTGAACACCTGGCGTGACTCAGTGAGACAATTATTAGGTAAAGACCTTATATCTCAGCGTCACAATATATGAATTATAAAATTTGCCATGCTATTTTATGCAGTGCAAACTAGTAAGCATCTCTGTTAGAATTGCTGGAGTTTGATGGAGGTTCAAAAAAATAGACAGATAATGTCATGGATGAGTACAGGCAATATGTTTGGAACTGACTGTCTGTGATGGACACTACGTGATAAAAGATGAAAGTCATGGAATAAACTGATGAAGGAGTACATTATGTCTTCACATTGGTCTTCCTAAAGGAAGAGATACCCTGACTCAGGCTCAGGTTTTTCACTGAAGGCATTTTCTCTTACAGACCCATTTTTCTGCATAGCATGGACCACTAAGGCAGTACACAAGGAAGCACTGCACTGCCACATTCAGCTTATCCACAGACATAACATGGATCTGAGAATCCAGTGAGGGCAGCCAAGGGGTTGTCAAGAAAACCATCTAGGTGAAATACAAAGAAATTAACTCCCCTCTCTTAATAAAAAGCATAAGAATTAAGTCATCTGACATTTATACATAACTCTTCAATAACTCATCCACAAGTACTTCCAAAGAAAGGGGAAAATAAATCACTAAGGAAACAGATTTCAATGTCAAGCATTAAAGGGATAATTATAAACAATAGCAAGGACTTTTTTAATTATGAAAAATACCGTGACAGTATGCTTTTAAATTATATATAATGGAAAACAAGGTGAGTCACATAATCATACTCCTTTTGACACGTAACAATCTTCATCAGCAATCTTCATCCTGCCCCCATGTCAAGACTGCATAAAGGGGGCAGGCTCCCTGAAGTATGTGAACATGCAGCTAATCTAGTACACTGAAAATCCTTATTCACTCACTCACAGGAATTGCATCTTTTGAAACCACTCAACTTACTGTAGAACAACTGCTGGTTAAGATATTATAAAATATTCATTGAATATCTCTTAGTATATTTAAGAAACTAGCATACAAGTTTGAAGACCTCACAGGTAGAATATACACCCTGTAAAGGCAGTCGAAATATAATCACTGGGGCTGAAGCCAGAGTATTAACTTTAGGTTTAGGAATTTTTTGTTTGTCTGTTTGATTTTATTATTGGAACACAGTATAAATTCCAATAAATGCTCAAAAGACATTTACTTTTACACGAATTTTTGTCCCAAACCTAAGTCTATGATATAGGAGTGGACATTTATAATCTAACTTGGATTTTCCATTGGTTTTAGTTTCTTCTGTTAAATACATAGAGTACCCCAAGAGCTCAGATCTAAAAATGGAATTTGCTAGAAATTTAAGATTCCAAAGCAAATATATATAATAAATGACCACTACTTCTTTGCAACATGCACAGGAAATCAGTGGAATGTAACAGGACCGTAAATGGAACTAGGTTGCTTTATATTTTTCGGGAACATTGTTTATTATGCAACAAATAATGGAATTATTTTATAATGGTGGAATTATAATGGTGGAATTCCAAACATAGCAATCAAACTCCCGGATGAGTCAAATTTGTTTATTGTATTGTACTCACATATGTAAAAGAAATTATGTCATCTCTGTTCTCATCAATTATTAATGTCAAAAGGTGCAATTTAAATTTCTGCTCTTTAATTTTTTTCTATGACTGTCAGAGACGGCTTTTGGTTTGTTGTTGTTGTTGTTGTTGTTGTTTTGTTCTTCTGCTACAGCTTACAAAACATTCTAAACACTAAGATATAATAATTTCTCACCTTGTAGCTATTTACAGAAATCATTCTGGCTTAGTATTTTAGCACTTATTTCTGTCTTTTGGATAGGAAAAAAATAAAGCTATATTCTGACCACAAGCAATTCTCAGAATTACCAGGTTGCATTCCAGAGTAAAACTGTGCTGCCTAATGCTGGAAATAAATTATTTATACTCCTTTGTGTTGATTTTATTATTATTATTTTATGTATTAATTCGACATAATTTTTACAGTGTCTAAATAATTTAGGATCCTAAATCCTACTTTCAAAATCACTTTGAGGTTAGTCCTATAAGGAGATTTAAACATTGCAACAGGGATTTAACTCA
The DNA here is from genome assembly GCA_030449065.1 of Oceanodroma leucorhoa. Taxonomy (NCBI): domain Eukaryota; kingdom Metazoa; phylum Chordata; class Aves; order Procellariiformes; genus Oceanodroma; species Oceanodroma leucorhoa. The sequence goes on from JASVER010000081.1 coordinate 292,607, forward strand.
GTGTGTATCTATGACACAAAAATCACAAAAGTAAGATAAATTTACATTTAATTTTTTTAACTATTTGAGATATGAACAAAGTTATGGAAAACTGTATGATTATTCAGGTAGTAGAATTAAGAATGTGAAATCTAAAAGATTATGCCATTGATTTCAAGAGGATATTGAGTATGCTGAAATCTGTTCTATTTTGGAGACTGCCCAGTTCTAAAAGTTTCAGAGAAAGGAGAATAGTTCATTTTCGGCAGACATGGAATAATTTGTTGTTCAATATAGTATCAATACTATATGTCCTCAACCCTCTAGTTAGGTATGCTCTTACACGCCACAGAATGTAGTTTTAATACCTCCCAAAATACTTGGCTGCAGTGATAATTAGAATTCTGAGCATTTCTATTGTCCTATATCTCCCAAACCCTTTTTAGGCTTATGCAAAATTGTTGGCCACAAGGATGTTGTGTGGACCACTGMATTTACAAATATGCATTAATGTTTTTAAGTGGTAAATGTTTTTGCTTTCTTGAATGATGTCTTGTTCTTGAACTATGCAATGGGGAACTGAATGTCCTCTGCTATTTATGCTCTAACATTTACTATTTTTTTAATTTTTATCTTCATTTCCTTTCTAAGATTAAAAAAATCCTTTTTCAGTCTCTTTAAAGCGTTTTTCAACTCCCTTAACAGACTCCTCTTCATAATAATTTCCTTCATCTTTCACTGAACACTTTTAACTTTTGCAATATCCTTTTTGAGATGGGGAGACACGTATTGCTAGAAAATTGGAATTTTTAATTGAGGACCCTACTGCTAATTTTTTACAGTGGTAACATACTATCTATATCATCCCCTTTATGGGATTTAAAAGTTTTTAAAGACAAAAGCTGGGTAACAAGTGAAGGTTTTCCTTTGACTGTCCCTTCCTAATCACTGGGTTTACTTAGCACGATCAAATAGCTCGGAAGTTTCTCACAGTCCTTAAAAACACCTAAGTCATTGGAACTGTGCTATTTCATTAATCACATTCCCTTTTAGCTGTATATGTGCTTAAAACATTACATAGGACCTCAGTACAGAATCCCAAAGTGCTGTGCTGTCAACACCTACCATCAGTTTAATCTCACTCTTTGCTTGCTTTCTTTTGGCTGATATTGGTCCATTATGTTCTATTGTTTTTCACATTGTAACTATTTAATTTCTGTAACAGCCTTTTTATATGACCTCTCTCAAACGTTTTTGCAAGTCTCACTAAATTACACCTACTTATTCTTCTCCTTCCAATACTTTACTGAAATGTCCAAAAAATTGAAATAAGGGACATGTAATTTTTATTTGCATTAAAAAAATGTGCATAAAAATCCCCTATCAGAGGATAATTTTCAAGGTCTTTTCATTACCAAGTTTGGTATACAGAAATATAACAGATGAGGGTGAGGGTAGGGGAGTGTCACAGAATGGGACTTCATAACAAACAACACTTTTTAAGTACTTGGCTGGCTCAAGTAGCCAACAGAAAGTGCTTCTGACAAGGCAGTTACAAATCTCATCTTTCCGTGGCTCTTACTCCATGCCAATGGGCTTTCACAGCACTAAATCCTCTTCCAAAGGAGAACACCTAGACTCCTGATTTCAAGGATCAAGAAAAGTCAAATCTCTCTAACAAAAGTTGGAGAAAGGAGTGCTTCTCTACTCAATTGCTTGTTATTGAATAGCTCGGGGAATGTGGCAGATGGTGAGGTCTGGGGAAACTCTCTGGTGGCACGTGAGAGAGAGCCTAGCCTGAATGAACGAAAGGAGGACCTACCTAACAGCACCTAGTCATGTAACTCAGGAGAACTAAGACACTACTTCTGGTGCATTCAGATAGCAAGTGCCACCAGCCTTGAGCAGCAAGTAAGCTTCAAGTCAAATGAGCAGGTTCTGTGCTCTTGGAGCTCCAGCCTGGAGGGAGCATCTTAATACCAAACAGAAAAGTTCTAGTGGAGCAGGGGACCAAACTGAGCCGACCAGCTTGTCTTCCTGTTAGAATCCCCTCAGTACATTAAATGCTTTTATAACTTGTCTTTTAGGAAGATAAAAATGTGACTGTTTCTCTCCAACTAGTTTCAGGAAATTCCTGTGGCTTAGTAGCTAAAACTTTTTTTTTTAACAGATCTTCCAGCTTTTCTTCATCATTTATAAGCAATACAATTCTGGAGCTAGGGTAGGGCTATGACCAGAAGATGCTCAGAGAGCACTCCAGTGAGGCTGTCATTTTAAATAGTTTGTGAATTATCTAGAAGAAGAAAAAGGGGGAAAAAACTTCCTCCAAACAAAGTTTGGCTCCATTCCATGACTTTTCTGCAGTACTAACTTTTCATTTGCTATGCAGTCAGCTCTTTAGTTACTACAAATATTGCTTCAGGATTTGAGAGCAGATAAGGCTGACATTGGAGACCAGTGCAGGAAGGAAGCACACAGGTATCCCAAAGACATTTTGCTTTCTGAATAATGATGATGATGATGATGATGATCATTATTCTGTGCCATTGAAGAATTCCACTAATTGGTAATCTCCTTTAACAGTCCTAATATTTTGTTTCTGCTTATAGCTAACTGCCAAGTAGAATGCTAATGGAAATATGGACGAGTGATATTTTAATAATCATAACTGTAACCACATGAACTCTTATATAGCTAACCTTTAATTACAATACTAGATGTAGAAAACGGGTTGCAGTCAAAAACATAAGTTATGGTGGGAATTATTTTCAGTATAAAACCTGACAACCTTCTAACATTTCAAAAGGAATAAGTATAACAAATTTTATCTTGAACAAGAATTAAAATCCTTGGGATTTCAAGGTGTTTGGTGTTGTATTAATGCAAGGGGTAGGGTTAGTAGTGCATGAGTGAAAGAGAAAGGAAGTAAATTATTACATTTACAGAAGTACAGAATCCAGTAATCAAGCAACCAACTAGTCTTATTGCATGATTTAAATAGCAATAGTTAAATCAAATGGCTGGTTTTGAAAATTTTACTCAAGTAATTTGGTAAGACCATTGCCTACTCAATTTCACTTCGGATTAGGTCTTCAAATAGAGATCACATATCAGGATGTGAAAGTCCTTTTGTCTTGTCTGCTTTAGGACTAGTTGCATAAAACCCAAGCATCTCATACAGTCATTTTTGCAGAGATAGTTATCTTCACTGGTGTATTTAAACACAAGATCAAAGCCATTTATGTTTATTTTCTATCCATTTTAGGTAATTTCTAAAACAGCTAATATTTTTGGCCTTATAGCAGAGTGTTTAGAAATTAAAAAAAGATATTTTTTTTCTTGCAAAGTTGTCATGTACGTTGGCTCTGTTACATAAGTACTACAGTAAGATTTCAGGGTCTGTATTTATTAAAGCTTTCTTGGCAACTTTCAAGTACTTGGTAGCAACTGTCTGTGTCTTGTGTCTGAACCAGCATGGTTAGGAGTGTTTGCCAATCCTTGTAACAAGACGTGCCTTGTTGTATATGATGTTATTGATTAAAGGCCACTCACTAAGTGCCATAATGAAACAGGAGGGAGTGAAAGTTAGGAAAGAATTGAAAAATTAGGGAAACAAATGTACCAGTGACCTCATAATTGAAATTCAGGGCATAAGATAAAACTGACTGGATAGATGTATGGAAATTTTGAAAACAGCGACATCTCCACAAAGTAGCAGTTTGTGTAAGCCACTAAAAAACATGTGTGAAGTTTTAATCTTCCTGCTCTCCTCACTCATAGAGTCTCATCTGGAGGCAGCTCTTTATTTTTACCCTGGAGATCATGCTGAAATAAACTGCCAAACATCCCTTACACCTCCATGCCATCTAATTATAGCCTGTAACACTCGAGAATGCTGACAGTGCTGAGCTATTGACTCTTGACACTCTCTAAAGCACTTAATTATCTTTTCACACAAGCCCCTTTCAGACCTGTCAACTTCTTTGTATTGTTTATGAAAAAAGTTGCATATTAAGACTTCAGGATTAGGCACCTGAAGTTAAACTTGCACATACACATGGACCATTAAAAGGAGAATTTAATAAATGACAGGAGAAGACATGAAGAATTTGACTTGATAAAACTTCTCAAATAAGTAAAGGAAGAAAAATTCAGCCCTTTACAAAGATTCCAGGGATAAATGGGAAGAATTAGAGGCTTTTGATTGATTTTACCAAAGACTAAGAGGAAAAAAACACCAACGAGCAAGTGGTTTGTATTATTCATTCTTATTCCATGAGATTAGGATCCAGACTTAGAATTTTGTCTCTTTTTAATGAAAATTGCATTTAAGCATCTGAGGCAAAAAAGGAAAAAGAAGCTAAATTTGTCAAAATCTCCTGTATTCACTGGAACCCTACCAAGTACTACTAAAATTTAAAGAAAGATTCCTTAATTGAATGAAGTATTTGTGGGTAATATATTCCAAATTATATGTGATATAAGTGATTTTAAGCATTTTGGAAGCTTTTCTATCTAAACATGTTGAGGATATCCCTTAAGTGTCATTGGGAAGCTAGATGTCAACTATGATGTCTAAACTCATGTGAAACACTAATTGTCCCCTTAAATTGTGGTCACTTACACACCATTTAAAGCAAGACATCCTTCAACTACAACGACTTGATGACTAGATGCATGGAAGACAGATTTTGCAACACTTGTGATTTCCTATAAAATTTGAAGATTTAAAATCATTCATGTGATTCAGCATGATTCTACATGAATATGTAGACTTAAAGTGTGTCACCCTTGTATAGTATGCTATCTTGAAGACAGTTACACATGTCACATTTAGTAAGTCATGTACTCACCAAACTAGTGAGTTAATTAATCTAGTAGTGACAAGACTCTGAGTCTGAACATCAAATGTGTCTACAACACTTATTAACTATCATTTGTTCTCTTATAGTAATTTTGAATAGTCAGCATACTTGTAAAAAAGCAACTAGTTCACGAGCATTTTCTAAATCACAAAACCAAAAATCTTCCTAAACAATCACATTTTTAGATACAGGGAGTCCTTTTGGAACATAAGCACAATAATGAAGACAAAAACATAATTTTGAGTTTAAAAAGAAGAAAATTCTGTTCCAAGGATTCTGTAAGACACATTAGCATTTTCGTAGTTGTAAACAAACAACCGATCTATTGGAAATAGAACATCCTTGAGAAGCTGTGGCCTATCATATCATACACGTATCAGCTTCCTTTCTTTATCACAAGACATACTAATCATGCTAATTATGTATGTGTGAAATATTGTCTTATGACTGAATGTGGAGCACTTAAAAGTTGGCATTGAGAAGATTAACAGAAATAGCAGCTGCATACCTCACATATAGGACGCGTCAGGGCAGCAAGGTTATCCTGTGGTAAAGAAGTGACTAAACGTGTGTTCAGACAATCAGGGGGTCAAGCTCATTAAGATTTTTGCTAGGTGACACCAGAGTGCATTCTAAACAGGAAGAGGTGGAGGATATTAGCTAAAAAGGTTTTGTTTGGGTTTTTACACTGGCTTAAATTCTGTATGTGTCAAGTGATACCTTCTATTAAGCACATTTGGAAAGCAAGCTACATGAAAACAAGTAAAGTTTTTAACTTCAAATACTGATCCCCAAAAAGGGGGAAACCAATGAACTTGAAACATCAGTGGAACTATTTCTAAGCCAAAGGCTTCTCTGCATACCTCATGTTCCTCAATTTGTTTGCACTAAACATGAGGCAGAAAGACAGATAAGGATATAAGAAGCAATTTTCTTAGGACATTCTAATTATAAAACAAAATAGAATATGACATTCACAGCATCATCAGTAATTATAGTTTCTGCCTTTATAGCTATTTTAATTGTGTTTTGATGTCATGACGTAATGGAAGCACATGTGCTCCATAAAATTTATTCCATCTCTACATCTTACAGCTGCCTCATTCTTGATCATGAACTCTCATGGAAGCTTTCTATCTTTCCAGTCTACTTTTCCTTCACATGTTCTGCAATCACTTCTTAAACTGCTTTGGTGACTTGGAAGGCTGCTCCTCTTACTGCTCTAATGATTGCTCCTTTGCACTGTTTCAGAGATTTACTCTACTGCTCCAGTGATTTTTTTCCCCTTTAGCATCACTACTGTGTCTTTACCTTTTGCTCTAGCATCAGCGATTGCTTGAAACGTGTGCAGTAGCACACCACTGAACTATGAGATTTGCTTTACCTGGCTTGTCAGGCAGTGAGTGGTATTTTGTCAATCAGAGGACCTGAATTTCTGGACGTTCCAGATTATAACAAGCAGCAACCTATATAGGGCATGGATATGTGTATTATCTGGAATGGTCATGCTCATTGCTTTCTTTAAACCTTTATCGTATCCAGCTGAAACTTGCTTACTTGCCCAAGTAAACATAGAAATTAAGAGGGAGAGAAGGGGTTGGGAAGGCTTCACCCAGTGTACCAGCAGAGGTTTTTCTTTGCAAAAATTTTGTTGTAGTGTGATTATATGGTTCCTAGATTGTTTAGTGTGATTATATGGTTCCTAGAGTTCCTTATAATTAAATCATAAGATGTGTCTTACTTGTAGTCTAGCAAGGGGTAGGGTGGGGAAAGCTCAGCTTTGTTTTATGGTTCTCCAACCATTCACTAAGGTCTATATATCATAATTCAATTATAAGCAAGAACCACATAATTACATATCACAAACGTTTATTTTAGAGGGTTATACATTCTCCATAAATATTTGCTGTGGGTCAAACTTAGAACATTCTATTTAATTATTTTTCTTCAGTAATTGCCACGTAAATTCATCCTGAATGTGAGCCTTAGGGAAAAAAGAAATTGGTTACCTCTTTTCCTGTATTTTAAAAAGACATTTAAGATATCTTTCCTCCATAATTAAATTATCCCCTTTTTACTTTTCCATACTCTGTAAGTCCCTCTAATCCTATTCGTAGAGTGAGCTGAAAGAGCAGTTAGTGACAATGTTCTTCCTCTTTGAGAGAGAAGCAGATTGCATTTGAGGCTATTCTGGTTTTTAGTAGCCCAAATTAGACTTCTCAGTCCTCTGTAAAAGAACAAAAAGCTCCTTTCCACAGCATTTCACATAAAATTTGTTGATTTGATTCCTGTGGTCATTTCAAAACAAAAACTCTGACTGCAATAAATGTTCCCCAAGCCTGAAAGACTCACTAATGTATTATAGCTATCTCAGTGAGATTCTTACTATGTGTTTAGTAAAATGAAGGCGGAAGACACAAATTCTCATCAGTATTTCTAATGATAATTCATAAAGAGGAATACATTCTTAGGGACATAAATCCTACCCTGTGCTGTATAGCAGAGATGAGGCAGAGGAGAAAAAATAAGAAATGAAAATTGTCTGCACAACTGTGTAAGTATTACAGACGTTTAAAGTCACAATTATATTAGAACAGCAACAACAAATAATCAGCTTTACCCATTTTTCCTAAAATTTGAAACATTCTCTCTCACTCATTTCTAAGAATAAGATAATGTCAACATTATAGACAAAGTAAATAGAAAGAAAAAGGACCACCTTGCCCTTACATCCAACTGAGATTTAACCAAAGCCATCATGAAAGCCAGCACTTGTCTTCCCTATGGTTGTCTACAAGCAGCATTCCATCCTACGGCATGCTTACTCTCACTTTTCTGCTTTCTCAGACCTTTTCTCCACAGCTGCAACCCATCCAGTGTAGAATAAGAAACACTGCACTCTCGTGTCAATCTTAAAGCCTCAATTTGATCTGTATGTCAGGAGATGTTCAGCTTTTTTGTAGATTCACACAGTGTCCTGGTTTTACTCTCTGCCATCCTCTGGTAGCCTGTTGAGCTGTTCATACTTAAAAAAAAAAAAAAAAAAAAAAAAAAAACACCAAAACATGTTGTCAAACTAGAAAGGCGTAGAAGAAAGGCAAGATAGGAGTGAACTTTCAAATATCTGTCTCACAGTAAAAGACTGGAGAAGTTCAATTTAAGTTCACTACAAACAGAAGTGACAATTCAGCTCTAAGTAATCAATGAGAAAAAAATATCAATTCTTTTAAAAAACATCACTACCAAATGCATAAGGAAGTGGAAATGCAGGAAGTGGAAACTGGAAGCTAAAACTACTATAGAGATAGCATTTCTATAGTGGAGGTAATTAAACAGCAGAACATTTCTTTGTCAGCTGATATCTTTATAATAAGCCTTGATGCCTCTTCTAAAAGCCATGCTTTGGTCCAACAATTACAAATTACAAATTTGAAACCGAAACCACTTGAGAAAATTCTGCAGTTTATCACTGTAGCATCTTCTGGCCTGGAAATCTATTACTTTACTTGCCATCTACTTCCCTTAACTATATTATGTTGCCATGCTTGGGACAGCTGAACAATACCTTTAATGAAAAGGTAGCAATGTATTAGATGCATTACACATAGTCTGATATAACTATGGGGAAAAGGAAAGGAGTTAGCAAATCTTGAACAAATACCTCATAGAGCATAAACAGGATGTCCTCAGGTGTTACAACAGCCCATGTGCAGTGAGTACGACTGCGCGGTGGGGCTTAGGAGAAATGACAGAGGATATAGATAGAGATGTTCAAGATCTGTATTTAGACAATCTCATACTCTGCATGGTTAATACGCAGATGCATGTGGCCCTCAGCAGTTTCTGCAGTACATCTATTCCACAGATAGGAAATAAATATCGTGAGAAACTTTAGGTTTCCCAAATTAGGTTTCCTTTGACCACTGACAACAAGGACATATTTCCACGTAAATCTAAAAAAATAAAAGATAAATCCCTTAATATCTTTGCATGAACAGTAACTCTGTATGTTTCTCTAGTGTATTTTATTGCATTTCTCTTCCTTGTATAACATTCTTCCTTTGATTCCCTTAAGCATTCAAAACAGCCCAAGAAAAACAAATAAAGATGAATACTAAGAGAAAGAAGACGAAGACCAGACTCCAAGCATGGCCTTTGTTTGTGTTTTAATGAACTTATGAAGACGATAATTGTCTATTTCTTCTGGGGTCTGTTGCTTTTATGTTATATTTAAATTAATTACATATGGAAATATTGGTACTCCAAGACATAACTGTGATTTTACTAGAGCAAAGTTTAACAGAAACTCAAGCTTTATTAGTACAGACATGGGGACAAATTTTTTGCAGCTTTTCCTCATTTTTACTCCAAATATTGGCCGCAGAAAAGAAACATAATTCTGTCTTGATCAGACAAAAAAAAAGTCTTCAGGGAAGCTATTTGAATGCCAAGTTTCAAAAACATGCACTCCACTCTTTCATATAATATATTAAAACATGCAAAAGAGGAAACCAGTCATTCAAATTTTTGTTTGCTTAAACAAATGAATGTTAGCATTATTTTGTACCCTACACTGCATTTTTTTTTTCTGCTTTTCATTCCTTAAGAATGTATTTTGTCTAAACTTTGAATCAGTACCTGCCACATTCATTGATGCAGTCATACCAGGTAGAAAAATTTAAAAAAATTATAATAATAAAAATAATTAAATCCAATCACAAACAAGGAAAGCTAGAATTTGTGAGGGAGATTCTGTTCCCAATTCCAAACCCAAAACTTTGCATAAACCCACCTTTCCCTCTCTGAACTTGATTTTTCTTTAATAAAAGTGTCTATAAAATACTTACCATTTTACCTATTCTTACTCTTCAAATGAATGACAACATTACAAGACATAGAATTAGATTTCAAAAAATTGAGAGACAGGTTTTTCAAATACAAATGAAATACAGGTTAGCACATGCATCAGGTGCTATATTTAATACACAGTTTTGTGGCTGTGGTCTTTGAAAATTAGATGGGGGGTGGTGTAAACTTTAACAGGGTAGTCACACATTCTGAGTGTAAAAAAAAAACAACCAAAAATTGTCCCTGTCCTTGAGTTGATTGTTAATTCTAGAATTGACATGATTCAGGGTGAAATACCTGGAGAATGTCTGTTAGCTACTTTTAATGCCAGTATGTATTAATTCACTGAAATTCACACTTCAAATGGAATTTATGAAAGTAGGGAATGTTAGAATTCTTTTTTTTTTTTTCCTTCTCTAGAAACAGGACATTCTAGAAATACTTCAGGAAAGACTACTCCTGGCAAGAATTTCTTCTATGTGCAATAGGCTATCACTACACTTAAACTTCAATTAAACCTTAAAAATAGACTAGAAGCACAGAGAAGTACTGTGACCTGCTTTGTGCAAGCAAGTCAAATTATTTAGCATGTGTGTGCACATGTATGGCTTTGTAAAGGTTTGATTCTCCTTATTTTTTGTCTAATCAATCTCATTTTTAGCAGGAAAATGAACTCACTATGTCTTCTAGAATTAACTGTTTTCAGTCTTTTAATTAGGTAACAACACTGCATAGGTGTGTCCTCGACAGTAATACAAAAAGAGCAAAGTAAGTTTTTGGTTTAGTATGGACTACGCAAGAATTCCTAGCATAGAGATATTAGCAAAGGATGAAATTATTGGATAGTGTTACATGCAATGGCAATTTTCAAGGGGATTAAACGTCCAGTATGCTGATAGCATGCAAGCAAGTGATGATCATTGTTATGTATCATCTTTTCTGTCAGTATATATATGTCCATGTTACTTCCAGTGAAACTCGGGTTGAAAAACTGAGCGAGGAAATGTATTAACTGGAGAGGATGCATACTATTTTATGGTCTACTAGGATATTTTTGTATTTTCAGTTATGCTAGTTCTTAATAGCAAATAGGCAGTCATTATTTCTCTCTTGCCACTCTGCCCCAAATTTGATATTTCAAAAAATTCAGTGGTTGTGCATCAAAATAAGGTCTTCAAAGGGTCCGCAATAAACAAGGTCAGATATTCTGAAAATCTTACCATTTGTTTAAGAGATAAAAAGCCTCATTTTCAAAAAAATACCTCAAATTTTGAAGATACTGGTCTATTCCTAACAAAATGTTCTTAACATAATAAGTGTAATAAATTGGAAGATAGACTGTTGTGAATACAGTATGTAGTCGCTATTAATAACTACAATTCGCATCATCTTTTTAATACTGTGACCAATCAAAAACAAATTAAAACCTCTATACATAAATAATTTTGTAACAAATCAGCACAAATATGTCAATTTAATACCATCTGCCATTGAAACCACTTTACATTAAATGTAAATTATTTATTGCCTTTAAGTACTGTATTTAAGTTCAAACACTTCAGAAATATATACCTATAGATTGTAAAGCCATCTTGTATGGTCACTTTCTATAGATGAACCAAGAACTATATTCACAGGCAGTTCATACTCATAATGTATATAGTGCAATTATGTGAAATACATGCCATACAAAATAAGAATTTTTTTAAGCAGTGTTCTTTTAATTATATTTATTGAAGTAGTATTTGATAATATACAGCACTATAAGAATCAGTTTCACATTTTATTCTAGATGGATAATTTATACATACAAGTGCTGTGGAATAAAAGGGAAGAACATTTTTTAATAGGAAATTTTGCGACAGTGGTGAAAACTGTTTCAGCAAATTGGTATTACCATTAAGAAGGCCTGATTTTTAATCACTAATACTTTATGGTATTAGTAATTACTTAGACTTTCATAATTTCAAACTAAAACATACATAAAAAAACAATGCAAGGAAATCTCTCTGGCAACGTTGAGATAAATTTCTATAACTTCATTGACCTGGAGTAGTTACATCATCTTTAGAATTGCTTGCAGAGTTGTCCATTTCCTTCTTCAAAATGTGAAACTGAAATGTTTTGCACATTTTGCTTTGCCATCTTGCACACTAAGATGACAAAGACTTTTCTTCTCTTTATTACACGATGACAATCCACAGCTAATATTAATTTTGGCTTCTGCATTTGAAGTATGTAACTGCTGTGTGAGCATTTGATTACAACTATTATCAGCCAAACCCCATTTTTTAAAAATACTTGCCTCATAACATCATAATTGGTTTGCTCAACTGTGCCTTCCACCATAGTCTCCCCAAAAGCCATCTCATCTCCAGTTTCTATGTCCCTATTGCATTTAAAGCACAAAAAAAGGGCACAGAATAACCTGGTACTACTCTTACTTCTCCATCTGTGTTCAGTGGATATGTATTGCTATTATGAGAAATTTGCTGCTTTATTTCAAAGTACAAGGCATGTAGTATGAAAATGGTGATCCATAAGCAGAACACACAATAGGCTGACGTTTGATATGTAATTTATGCTCACTTATTCCAAATGACCTTTGTAACTCAATCATTCTGCCACTCATGAATGACGGAGTCATTAAAGCTTATGTAAATAAGGTATTTTATATGCTACTGTTATATATGGATTCAAATGGCAACATTAGAGTTAAAAAGCAAGGTCTGAATTCAAATTTCAACACTTCCATTGCTCATTAATTTATTTGACTGTGATTCTTGTGAGGGAAACTTACAAATTTCAGATCACAGTTTGTAACAACCAATGCTTCTTCCCACCCTGCCCATTCACTCAAGATTTTAGAAACTGGGATCTATCAATGTGCACACGCTAAGATGTGTGCAGAGGTGCACTCATATGAGTGTAAATTTATTTTTAAAACAGAAAAAAAATACCTTCTAAGCCTTTGGCCTGCATAATTTTTGTCTCCCCTGAATTTGCAATCCTGACACTAGGAGTTCCATGAGACCTCTCTAAGGGATAGATGAGAGGTTTCTTTCTTGATCTGCCCTTAAAGCTTTTGACTTTCAAGATTATGGTGCCCAAGACCTAATACACCATATGTTTCAGCTACTAAAAACATACCTGTATTGCTTAATGTCTGGGGCTTTTTTGATCTTAAAACAACAGTGTCTTGGTGTTTTTTTCCTCAGACTTCTAGCTTGTGTGTGTCCATGGAAATAATAATCTATACTGCAGTGAGAGAGAGCAGAAAGTAAACGCTTAGAAATCCATTTGTTTAGCTGAATTACTTCCAGATTGTCTGAGAAACAGTAAAAGGACTTCTTTGTATTTATGATCCCATTTCCTGTTATTGTGCACAGGCATCTAGATGGTTCCATGATGATTGCAGAAGAGGACCTTGAACAGTTTGTACTGATTATATTATGTGAGAGAAGCAATTTATTATAACAAGAGTCCTTCAAGAGTTGCTCTTGGTCTTGTTTTATTGATCAATATATGAATGAGCTTGATTTATATGGAGAGGGCATGTCTTTTTTAAGGCTAACCCTCAAAGCTCATTCCATTGCTATCCCTAAGAAGATATACAAGGTCAAATTAATTTACAATACAAAATACTATTTTGCTGTGTATTTCATCTCATCTGTGTTATTTTAGCTCCCAGTTCTACAACAGCAACAGAAGCAAAAACTGTGTATGTCATTTTTGCATATGTGGCTTTAAGTTATATGGCTGTAAGTCCATGGTTCCTTTTCATTTTAAATCAAAATTCAATAAAATATGTCAGCAAGAAGCAGACAGTTATCCCTTAAAAAAAGTCTTTAATTGATTCTGCTTTGATCTTGGACCAAAAAAAAAAAATCTTCAGAAATTATATAACTGTAAGTCTGCCAGCAAAAGTGTCTTGCTATGTAAAGACACACAGCTAGAAGGAAAGGTTGAAAGGCATGCATCTATGGACTTCTTTGGACTTTTCTGAGGAAGGAGCCATGGGCACATTTAATAAAAAAAAAAGGGGGGGAGAAAACAAAAACACCAAAGGAGGAAATCTCATGCAAATTAATGCTCTGAGGATTTGAGAACTTATTTGTAAGAGTTGGTCTTTTCGAGTGAGCACAGGAGAGGAAAAATATCCTGTTTTCTCTAGATAATTTCAGCATGGTTTTGCAATATGATAGAGTTATTATCTCGGTTTCCTTTGGCAGGTGAAAAGTCATTTACTGCACCTTCCAAAAGTCCCGTTTCTTCTGGGACTTTAAAAAAAAACAAAAATATGTAATACACTTCATTAAATTCATACTTGAGTAAATTCTGCTTTACAAAAAGATTGTCTCCAAGTATTTTTGCCAAATTATGGCAATATCCCATTTAAAAGCTGTGTGAAAAATTATTTCTTAGTGCAACACAGCCAGCACGTGTTCATGAAAGGCAGGTCCTGCTCGACCAACCTGATCTCCTTCGATGACCGGGTGACCCGCCTAGTGGATGAGGGGAAGGCTGTGGATGTGGTTACCTGGACTTTAGTAAAGCCTCTGACACTGTCTCCCACAGCATTCTCCTAGAGAAGCTGGCGGCTCATGGCTTGGATGGGTGTACTCTTCGCTGGGTAAAAAACTGGCTGGACGGCC
>JASVER010000081.1:315769-334819 GCA_030449065.1 Oceanodroma leucorhoa
GCAGTGTGCCCAGGTGGCCAAGAAGGCCAACAGCATCCTGGCCTGTATCAGGAATAGTGTGGCCAGCAGGAGTAGGGAGGTGATTGTGCCCCTGTACTTGGCACTGGTGAGGCCGCACCTCGAATACTGTGTTCAGTTTTGGGCCCCTCACTACAAGAAGGACATTGAGGTGCTGGTGCGTGTCCAGAGAAGGGCAATGAAGCTGGTGAAGGGTCTGGAGCACAAGTCTTATGAGGAGCGGCTGAGGGAGCTGGGGTTGTTAAGCCTGGAGAAGAGGAGGCTGAGGGGAGACCTTATCGCTCTCTACAACTACCTGAAAGGAGGCTGTGGAGAGGCGGGTGTTGGTCTCTTCTCCCAAGTAACAAGTGATAGGACGAGAGGAAATGGCCTCAAGTTGCGCCAGGGGAGGTTTAGATTGGATATTAAGAAAAATTTCTTCACCGAAAGGGTAGTCAGGCATTGGAACAGGCTGCCCAGGGAAGTGGTTGAGTCACCATCCCTGGATGTATTTAAAAGATGTGTAGATGTGGTGCTTCGGGACATCGTTTAGTGGGCATGGTGGTGTTGGGTCAACGGTTGGATTTGATGATGTTAGAGGTACTTTCCAACCTGAATGATTCTATGATTCTGTAAGAATTGCCATCTCTTGGATCAAAGCTTCACCCAGCCTAGCATCCTGTCTCTGTTGGTAACCAGTAGCAGACACAGAGGGAAAAATAAAACAAGGAAAATATGCATAATGTGATGCTTTTCCCTGGCGTATCTTCACGGTATTGGGTCACTATGGTTTACACACTTTCTGGCTCCTGTGTTTAACAGCTGCGTTGGACTTGTCCTCCATTAATTTCTCTAATATTTTTTGATAAGCGCATACATTCTTAGCCTCTATCTGAATCTGGAGTGTTGAATTCCACAGAATATCCATTATTTTAATGATTATTTAATTAAAACTTTCCAATTCATATTTTTCTATTTGCTAATCAGAGTGGGTTAAAATGTTTTACCTGTCTTCTTTTATGTCATTACTTTGTCATAAAACCACTCCCCCAACACCACCCCTCCATCCCACAAGCTCATTATTTTATTGTATAGATTTCTGGGACAAAGTTAAAAACAGACAAAACATTTGGACTCAGACAAGTAGACCCAACCATTTTAATTTTCAGCAATGTCAGGACTTTCACTTAGACCTATCTTTGCTGAACTATCTCTTAGTACATTACTTGAGCAATAATGTCATCCAAAGTACTGGACTAGTATTTCATGCTAAAATATGCAGGTATCTCCCATCACACAGAGACATTGGAACTTCCTAAACTGTTGCCCTTACTTTGATTTCTTTCTACCAAGAAGTGGTGTCATCACAGCATCTTGAGAAGAAATGATGACTCTTAACATCTAGAATTATAGTATCTACTGCTTGAACTAAGATTGAAGTAAGATTAGCTAAGGATTAAACCATGAGACAAACAGGGTTGCTGACCTAATTTGAAACCTTCTGAAGCCTCAGATGTATATTTAGCAGTACAATATGAGTCATAATTAAGATTTTCTGAAGGGACAAAAGGGAAAGAGTACTCCAAACCATGTATTTAACAAATTGATTCAAGTAGCTTTTCCCTTTATGAATTATGAACAACTACCAAAACATGTATGTTTGTAGTTTTAGAGACGTTATTTGTCTGGAAACTTTGTACAAAATATAAAAAGAACACACCTTTAGAACCACAAAAATAAGATGATGTATAAAATGTGTTATTTACTTATTAGTTCTGAGTAGTATCTTCAGAGACCTTTCAGATTAATGAATTATTAATTGCATTGCCACTGCAAAGAATCCATTTTATTATTCTTTCAAAAGTCCATAACAACTCTCACTAAGACATTTCAGCTTATTGGGTCAAGGCTTGTACTGAGAATCTTTAGCTTATGGATCACTGATTTGGCAGACTGTAATAGCTTCAGCCTGACAGGTCAAAGTCAATGTATCATGCCTCTTTATATCCACCTCTAGGAAAAAAAAATACCACTATGACCAGGAACAGAAACATTGATTTTATCTGGCTATGTCCTTCAAGTATTTAAGCCATATTTCAGCCTGGAGTTATATTGTCTCAGTTCATTAGGTGACGGTTCACCAGTAAGATGTTTTATAAAAGGAAAAGTCAAATATGGCATTACAGTGCCATTATATTAATGCCAATACAAAGACGATGATTTATTTAGTGAAGCAAAGTCAAACAAATATGTTGCCTTTAAAAAAACAGATACAAGGCTCTGCTTACTTAAAGTCATACACAGTTGTCTTGTTTATTTTGGTACTTACTGATATAAGTAATTAAATGTGATTTGGCCTTATAAATTACTTGGCGATAAATTACCTAATACTCAAGGAATGCATTTCCCAGTCTCCACTATAGACTTACTTGGTATTCCCATCTGCTAAACGCGACAGTAATGCAGCCCTTCTTCTAGGATCATGGCAATTATTTACCCACATGGACACTTTGTAGTGCTATACCAGAACAGTTACCTAATGCAGTTAGCATCTGTGAGACCTTTACATAGCTTTCTCCTCCCTCTCTCTTGGGATGTCACAAATTACTGCGTGCAAAACATGATTTTTAAAAGAACCTCTGACCCTTTCTGCCAGCCAAATCTGGCTAGCAAAGAATCATCTTTGCAGAGTATAGCCTTGTTCCTCAGTCCTACAAATATCAGGACAGCTTTCAGCTCCTTGTTAAACATTTTACAAATGAACTGGCCTAGAAAACACGCATGCATACCCATTATATATTTGCCCTCTGAGCACAAATATCTATATAGCTGCAGTTTCTGTGGATTCCAGTGCTTTGTATTTAAGAAGTGATGCCTGTATTTCTTCCCGATTTCCCTACCTGCATGAGATTATTTCTCAATACCAGCATGTATTTAAAGGAAAAAAAAAAATTAAACAGCATCATAAATCATTCAGCAAACACCCCAACTCTATTCATAGCCATACATATGTTGCCAGTAATACAGATAAATATAGAGTCATAGAAATATACACACAGACTTTGAGAAAATATGCCTCTAGACAGAAACATATTGTGCATATGCAAATAACTGTCTGGCACTGAAGCTTTGCCCTTTAGCATTCACTTAACTGTATCTCTTTCCTACGCCTGCTCCCTCCCGTTTTTCCATCTGTTTATTTTTTTCAAAGCTTCACTTAAGAATACGGTACAACCTCTCAAAAATCAAGAAATATGGTCCTGCAAATATAACTGCCAGGTATAACATACAGTATTGCTTGTGGGAGGGAAAAAAAAGATACAGAGGAGGCTACATTCAAATTTTCCTTCAAAGGTTACAGGAAATGGGTTTTATCCATTTTGTCCGAACAATGTTCATTCCTGGTTAGATTTCAGTTCTGGCTGCTATACTTTAAAGAAATTGTATAATCCAGGCCTTGCGATCAGCTTTCTTAATTTATTTCCCTGAAATGACAGGCCTGGCAAATGCAGGCTGGCCTCTCAGATGTCTGGATTACACTGTAGCTATGGAAACAGGTGTTAAAGTGCTATGAATTTCAAGTTACACTGATATTCTGCACATCACGTTCTGTACTGATGACAGGTTATTTTGCATACTGACCAATACAACGGCATCAATCTTATTGATTTATAGGATACCATCAGGTAAGAGAGTCTCCATGATGAACTTGGGGAGCTTTCCCCAGGTTTTACGCTCGGTGTGTTCTTGTGCATGTACAGGATAACACACACAGATACAGGAGCAGTACATACTACCACACTCTTACCAAAGTCTTCAGGCCAAGAAGGCATGTGCCTGAAGTTGACTTGCAATAGCCTTTCCAGCTTAGCAAGTATTTATGGCTTTTTTCTTTCTCAAAGGAAATCACCTTGTAGTCCATCCTCACATGGACCGCTAACTCAGGGCTGAAGCCCTGCAGTCCTTTTTGTGGGTTTGCATGAGGCTGTATAAAAAAAAAAAAATGGGATGAGGGAAAGGGAACATAACCAAATAAATGCCTTTTGCTTTGGTACAAAATTGCCTGGGCTGACAGTGGTCACCCTCCCTGCCTCCCTCCGTGACTTCTGCAGCAGCAGCAGTGTGAGGGACCGGGTAGGAGCGTACCGCCACTTCCCATTGTCCTGCAGAAAATTCAAGTCAAAAAAGCAGCATATTGCACTAATACCCTTCCTCAGCACAAACAGTGAAGTCAAGAAATAGTTTCTGTATAATTTCACATCCAGACAAATAGCTACGGAAGTCACAAATTTTCAAAGAAGCATGCCTGGTCTCTCCCAGGCTTGATCTCACTGTCTTTTATTTTGATACAACCTGTGTTGTCATTTACCTTCTCCCTCACAGTCATGTTGTTTTGGCGAGAGATTTATGCTGCTCATGCGTATGGACATTCCCCAAGCAGCTCAACACCTGCTTCCTCCTTTGTGCCACTCAGTCAGTCCAAGCCCTCCTGAACCTGCCTCCACTGTCAGCAGGGCCATTTTTTTCTTTCCTGGTATCTATTATCTTTTTGATATCTCTTATTTGTAGCAATGTAAACAGTGATGAAGTCAGATTTGGTGTCAGACTGTGTCTTTTCTCCTTGAGGCTTTGTAAATCGAAAAGCTTTTCCTTCCTGTAAGAGCTGGAAAACCTCTTTAAAACTAAGATTATGTAAGTTGAAAATGTACGCTGTATTTTGGATATAAAGCTTGTAGAAGTTTAGTCTTAAAATATCTTCTAAAGTATGATGAAGGAATAATTGCCCTGAATATTTTAAGAAATGTGAAGATTTTGCTATGCAGTTATAAAATTCCTATATAAAAATACCAGGGGGAAAATATAAGTGAAATTGGTCAAAAAAAAATAAAGCATATCAGAAATAAGGCAGCAAAACATGTAAACTACGTTACCAACGATTATATGAGCTGCAGTTTGAAACCCTCTATTCAAAAATCCTAACAGGATACATAGCCTGTAGAGCTGTGAATGGCCTTACCACATCATATCAGTTCCAAAACTTCATGCTGCTTTTGAATAACACACCCCTGGAACACCTCAGTTGTCTATTTTACATAAACACAAATGAAATAGCATAGAGGTAGCTTTTTGTAAGGTGGTTGTCTCTTCACAAAGAATTGAAATAAGGCCAAAGACTTTTGCATATATGGCATAGCTTGACTATTATATGAAAACATTTCCAGGTCTTAGTGGGCTTGAATTTGATTTCAGGGTAGAGGGAAAAGTCTCTGCACACCAATAGAGAACTTCAGAGTTATTTAGTTCTCTGAATAAAATATTTTATAAATGAAAAGCAGAAAGGATTCTTTCCAAGATTTTGAAATATGTGTGCTGGGAAGTCAAAGTTAAGGTGAGGATAGTCATCATATTTCCCCTCTTAATTTCAAGAAGGACAATATATCAGCTAAAAACAGAATGAGAGAAAAGGAACTTGGTCCCTCTTGCTCATGTAGGCAACATCATGCAAGCAAATTGAAGACATAATTATTAAATTTCAACACTATTTATATTCATATTTGCATCATTAGATGAAAGGTGTTTGAAGGCCTTTCTTGTTTCGCCTTCCTTTTAAACCCACTCTGGTTTTACACCAACTGGGGCATCCACTTTAGTATAACAGAAATAGTATGCAAGTCTTCCTTAATGCACTAACTAAAAATGAGCTAGTGAAACACAAGTTTTCAGTAGTCACAGCCTTGTCTGGTGACATCTGTGAAATCTCTAATGATATTGTTTCTTCTCAGCTATTCAAATTTTTAAAAGCATTACCCACATGATGCAGCAGGGTCTGCTTTGACTTATCGCAGCAGGAACAAGCATTTAAAGGCCAGTTCAGTTTTCAGATTTTTTTCCCCATCCAAGGTCTTAAGAGCTGATGTTTCAAAAGATTTCTGAGTGCAGACAAAAGATCTTAGATCCACTGCCTCTATGGCAACTGAAGTCTTAAAAAGCACTCATTTCTTCTAGACATAATCCATCTGAATGACACTTTTTGCATTATTATATCAAATCAAGCCTTTCCCTAAGGAAAACCTGATTCTGTTACGTCCAGTCAAGATAACTACACCACATGACACATGGTTTGCTCCAATAATTCCCCATTAATCAGCCCGCATTGGTTTTAGGCACAGGTCCCAAAGGCTAATGAATGGATCATTAAATCTACTGTGCAATCAATCCCCTAGAGAATGCCCATTCTTTGCCACATCACTTGTTTAAGGAAGTGTTCTGCTTAAAGGCAAAGGCAGAAATTATAAACTCAGGAGCAGACGATGCAAACAAATAATCTGCTTTTTTTTAAAATTCTCTCTGCAAGTATTTGGCAACAAGATGAGGAGGGTGAGAAAAAAAAGTCAGGGAAGAATTATTTTGAAAGCTGTATCATAAACAGGTTTAACATTTTTTTTGAAAAGCAGTTATTTGATCTCCCTCAAACACTCACACCCATTCCCTGTAGGAAACTAGAGATGCCCCTCTGGGTTGTGAGAGATCTAACATACACACACAAAGTGTTAAGTATCACTGGCTCCTGCACAGAAAATGTCATCGTTCCCACCTCCCAGTTAGCATCTTTAAATAGCTCACTTTATTTATGGTGTACATAGTGTTAATGTCCTTCAGTTGCTCTATTTTCAAGGATGGAAAAGCAGTTGCTAAGCATTTCTAAATGACAGCCTCAGGGTTCATTAAAAATATGGCAAACATTTGCTAAGCTCATTAAGTGCAATTTTTGTGTGTGTGTGTATCAGATTCCTCCTCTGCATGTTATGCGTGACCAAACATCTATTAACCCTAATCCCATTGATGAGTCTGATACATTCAAACCAGCAATTAGACAAAACAAAAGGGATATTTATTGAGAGACTCATAAATGGGCTTTCATATTGGTCTAAGCTGTTGCAAAATGACAGTTTAATTCCCTTCTGTTAATCCCCACCTACTAGAGTACTCCCTTTATTTGATTATAGGTTGTCAGATTTAGGGATTCTGATTGAATCAAAATTGGAAGTAAACTAGAAATACACAATAATTACACTTGCTAGGCACTGCTGCCTACTGTATAAGCAGAGAAAATGCAACACAAGTTTAAAAAAAAATCAAAGAAAAAAGGATTTCAAGAATAAGCTACTTACAAAAATAAAGGTATATATTGCCTCCATTTAAATACAGGAAAAAATCACTTCTGTTTTCCTGTAGTATAACACCTTTTGATACTATTACCTGCTAAACACAATTTTTCTAGAACCAAGAGCATTTCTCCACATCCACAAAGGAGGCATCTCACCTTTCTTAAACAGAATGACCTTTCTACCCCACAGGCATGCCCTTCTCAAATGGCTTTTCAACCACCGTGAAGCACAGACGTTATTACGAACTCTGCAAAATATTTGCAGTATAAACTGTCAGGGAGAGAGTCCCGTATGGAAAAACTCAGAAACATTTGTTAATACATCTGCCTGTTTATTAAGTAGTGCTTACTACACTATTGCAAGACTTGTCAGTAACATCTAAGGGTGCAGGACTTGGTGCTGATCTATAAAGCATGAACTGGGCTGCTGTGAATTAGTAAGGAGGGAACATCATTTATGCTGTGACAAACTAATATTTTGAAGTCTTCCCAGCACAATGACAGTGCTTTGCAAGTGAAAACTTCTGAGCTTTGCATAGTATAAAACAAACAAACAAAAAAGGCAAGAAAACTCATTCAGTAGCCTTTTCTTAAACTTTTTGTCAAGAAAAAGTTTGCTTTCTACTGAAGGGATTTTTCTTGAAAGCAAAGATGTTATGGCTGAATTTTAAGCCAACAAGAAGAAAGATCATTAATAATGGGAACTCATTCTCAAATAAGCTCCTCTGATTTTCGAGGAATCCCACTTCTTACTAATCAAAGGCTTCTAAAAAGTGATCATACAGACAACCTTCAATGGGAAATACTCACACTCAGCAAAGATTTTTAATGAATTATTCTAAGTCCTATTAAACCAGGAGGAAAACACCTCCTCATCTCAGCAGAACTGTAATAATTATCTACAGAGAGAAAATATTTATGTATGTCTACAAATAAACATAGAGATGGCATCAATCAAGTATTTTCAATTGTGTTTTAAAATAACCTTTTTTCCCAAAAAGCTTCAATGAAAAGGAAAATAATTTGCTTTCCTCTAGAAGATAATGCTTCTACAAGATTTAATGCTATAAAGTAGTCCTTTCAATCTACTAGTGTGTACTACTGACCTAAATCTTCTGTTTAGTTATTCAGAAGATGTCTAACAGAAAAACACAACCTGACATTTCTGTTACCCACTCTATATTGTCAAACCCATACATCTATCCCCTCTCTGATGCTGATATTTCTGTGATTCCAACAAATCACTTGTACAGGAACACCTTCCACATAAGCTTGCAGCTTCTCCTTCCCTCAATACAAACAGCATATCACCATTTCATCAGCATCTTTTCAGTAAATATGATAAAACTTTAATACATAACAAAGGCAGCAGAAAAGTCCACAGTGCAAAGGGATTCCATGGTGCTGACGTATGTGTATACTTGGATATATTTCAGCTTTAAAAAAATTCTAGCTCCAGATTGCCTCTCTTTGTAACTCAACAGGAAGAAAAACAAATCATCATAGATTTTTTAATAACCTAAAATCAATAAGATGCAGTGAGCATTAATGCCTTAAGATTTACTGCATTAAGTAGTACTTCTTGTGGCAGAAGAGCACACGTGTATTTACAGAGCCTTATGGTAAAACAGTGAGTGGTATGTAAACAGCTCATTAAAACCAAAAGCAATAAACCTTTAAGTCCCAGAACTTCTAAAACTCAAAATTATATTTTTTTTCATTAATTAAACATTTTTATTAATAACTTGCTCTCTATTCCTTGCCTAAGGGTCTAAAAATTGTCTGGATATGCTTTGCCTTAACAGATACTAAGCTATACACAAATGCAAACACACTGTGCTTTTTAGGGCTGGAGAGGAAACCTGAAGACATTTGGGTCTGAAGATGAGGAAGCTGATGCCATTTTCTATTCTTGCAATGGTATGTGCTACTGCTCCAAATCCACTGCTCAGAAAAGTTTGTCTTTTACATCATTCCCAGCACAGAAGAAGAGACTCCTACCACTCCTGAGGAAAAGAGGTGCCAAGGGTGATCTTGGTCTCAAAGACCATGAAATTATTTTTTCTGGTACTTTTGGTTTTATCCTTCTTGAGCTTTAAAACAAAACTGGAACCAGAAACTTCACTGGGTATTCTTTACCATTCTTTACCAACTCTTCATGCTGTATTTTACCTTAGGTAGATGTTTCAAGCCAAGGTAAATTACTTACTAAATGGATTATTGCAAGGTAACAGAGGCATGTACAAGTAAGGTCATGTCAGTAGCACTGAGAACAGGATGCATAATTGCTGTTAAGAGTTCAGATTATAGTTTAAATGTCTTCTATTCTCAAGCTTAACTAGTGTTAACAGACATTTCCTTTATGTGGTGTTGTTTTTTTTTTTTTTTTGGGGGGGGGGTGGGTGTGTGGGTTTTGTTGTTGTTGTTTTTTGTTGGGTTTGTTTTGTTTTGTTTTGTCTTTTTAGGACTTCAAGGAGCTGGACAAAAATGAAAGAAGCCCTCGGTCATACAAAATTACCTAAGGGCAAAGTTCATATGACATAACAACATCTGTATTTGTTTAAACAAGCATTTTTTCAGATTGGTTACCTAACTAAATGTTTGAGTTAGTAGACACCAAGGGGCAATCAAAGCTTCCAAATGTTACACATTTCAGCAGACAGAAAAGGAGTGATGAGATTTTTAAAAGCAGAAACAAGAGAACACAGACAATTTTTGTGTACAGGACTTTCCTTTCAACTTACTCTTTAGCCACGAGCAAAATGTTCCAGTAAGAAAAATGAAAAGCAGATTCCGTGTCCGTCCTTGCCTTGAGACATCTTACAAATTCGGTTGTCTGTTCTACCAAAAGCATACAGAACAGAGAACAGCACAGAGCCAATGTAGTAATTAACTAACTCACTTTCTGGATGTAGTAAATAATGAATTGGTCTAAATTAACTTGCCATGAGATTGTCCCACAAGGAGATGGCGTATATAATCAAATGTAACAGAAAAAATGGATAGACTGCTTTCCCTAATTTTCACTTCCTCTTCCTAACATTTATCTTAGAAGTAAACTTGTAAGGATGTGGAAAGATTGGATCATAAGATTGTTGTCTCCTGGACTCCAGAAAATTATTTATAACATATAATTTTAAGAAAACTTATTTACAGCCACACTTTCTCTCAGTTATGATATTTTAACAGTTAGAAAAACATTTTTAGGTTGTTTCTAATGACAATGCTGGTTGGGAGTCTCTCATGTCTCAATGTTTCATTTTTTTCTTTGTTTTTCTTTGCTTTACAGCATTCTTTTGAAGTATTTGCCATGGGCATGACTCACAGCACTATCACATTAGACATTTCTTTCTACTGAGGCTGTCCTTAGACCCTTATCAAATTGTCAACATATAACTTTATGGGCATCGTCAAAATCCAAATCATGACGGTATATCACTGCAGATAGCTTCTCAGAACTAAATATTTTAAAAGGTCTGGGTTAATGTGTTGGATGTCCCCTTCCTTCCTACTGAAGATTCTATTTATTTCAAAGAATTTTGTGAACTTGCTTTCAAATATTTTTGAAGTATCTGAGGCCCTATTCCTAATCTTCTAACAGAAATAGGATTCAAAAAATGAACAAGCACCTATTCTAATGGTTTTCACACATATGGAGGTGTAAGAAGCACCACTGAGGATAAATAAGAACTATTCCTGAATTCTGCAATCAATTTGAACACCAGTTACTGTACCTTTCTCAGCAAAAATAATAGTTTCACTAGGCTACTGTACAGTTTTCTCAGGAAAATCTTCCCATTTCATGTAATGTTGTGTTTGACACTTTAACTCAGTTACATGTCAGTAATAGAAACTTTTAAACAGGATTTTTAAACTCAGCAGCGGTGGTCCGGCACCAAGTGGGACTTCTGTACTGAAAGCCTGGTTTGGGAATACTACAAGGGTAGGAGGAGTATACACATACACATACAAAACTCACCTGTTCAACAAGTGGTCAATTTTGAGCTCTCACTCCTACTGCCTTCTATTTCTCTTCTTCCCAGATATATCTGGGAATATTACTTGAAAGTAAGGGCTTTTATTATTTTAATGAAAGAGTGCCTCACATTTAATGGAGAAACTTGGAGGCTTCCTATGCATATCTCTGCATTAGAAGTAAAGTTGTATTAGAAGTGTTTGTGTAGCAGATTTTTTGAG
This sequence comes from Oceanodroma leucorhoa, assembly GCA_030449065.1. NCBI lineage: Eukaryota > Metazoa > Chordata > Aves > Procellariiformes > Oceanodroma > Oceanodroma leucorhoa. Next base: position 327,132 of record JASVER010000081.1, read on the forward strand.
GATCAATTTCGTGTTCTACTGGAATGACTTTTCAATACAATTCACAATAGGTAAGCGTTAGAAAAAAACACAGCAGAAAGTAAAGATCCACCTCCAGATCAGTTGTCTCAAAAGGGCAACATATTCTGATGTGGGAAAGCCCCCCTTTGTATCTCCACACTGATGTGTCCATAAACCAGCATGTGAAGTCCAGCTATTAAGAATATTTTTTTTTTTTCCTGTGGATATAGTTCAGTTTCCTAGTAAAATCCAGCCAAACAATTTTTTTTCCTAACAGAAAAAAAAGTTATATTGCTCTAAAACAGCAAAGGATTGCCTAGTATTTGCATGCATTTATTAAAATAATGAAACAGAATTTTACTTTTTGCAATATCTTACATTAAGATGCATATAAGTTTTCCTTCTAAGAATTGTTTCTAAGAAATGAGCTAGTTTGTATGGAGATCTTTGAAATTCTCCTTGACATTAATACGATATAAGCTGCTCTTTCACAGCACTTCTCACACAGTGCTACTTGTCTTGAGGCACTTTACAATCTTATAGTAAAAAAAACCCAAAAATCTATTTCAGTAGTTTAGTAAGACTCATGAAGCATTCTGAGCATGTCTGGCTTTAGTTACATGACAGAGTTAAGAGATTTACTTTTTTTCCTCCTTTCCAAAGAAAAATGCATTTTAGAGAAGGAAAAAAAATGGAGAAAAAAACTCTTGAAAAATTCAGTTTTAGACACTGAATTCAAAGATAAAAAAAGTACTATTTCAAGAGCTAAGCTGCAAATGGAAATCCACCTTTTTATATATGATAAAACATTAACAACAACAACAACAACAACAACAACAACAAAAAACCACAGCACTGAGACAGGTGTCATCCAAGAAATGCTAAGCTTTAAACCCAAACTTTGGAAATAACATCTTTCTGAAATTGTAAGTGTGGAAATAATATGTTAGAAAGGAAGGAAAAATAATAGGATTTATTTGCAATGTTTTACTGCTAGTGGCGTGGCAGAAACAAAATATCTACATTAAATACATGGTGTTCTTTGCCAGCCTGCATCCAGCCTCTAAGCCCTTCAGGCCCAGCCATTCAGGCAGGGCTTGCAGATTTTCCAGTGGATTACTGAAAATGATGCTAACATGAGTATCCTTCAGCTCACAGAGCTCTAATTTAAATGCATATCCTATTACAATGGAACAGCAAGTTTCTAGATCTCGACCATGTTGTCATTTGCTCCAGAGAAAGACAGAACAAAATGGTCCACAAAGGTCCCATTCATGTTAGACTGGCTTCTGCTAAAACCACAAGTGGCTTGTTAGTGACTGAGTTACGCAGTGGGAAGCACACCGTCAATGCGTGTAGGCTGCCGCATCAGTGTGTGTCAGGACCACACCGTTAAATCTTCAGCTAGGTGCTCTAGAAGCCTCAGTTAATCTAGTCAATTTAATAAAATAAAATACGATAAAAAATTAGATACAGTAGCAGAACAGGTCTTGAACACAGTTGCTGTTTAGAGACAGATGTAACTTTTCAGAGGTACACATCTCAGGTTATATTTTTCTCAAAAGCAAGCAATGGAGAGTTACACATTAACAACCAGTACCAGTTATTCCTAATGGGATTTGTGCGCCCTGCTTTGAAAATGTAGCCCTTTAGGCTACTATACAGTTAGCATACCAAGTAGCTGCCAGGAAGACTGAATATGCAATTAAATAGCTGTGTTTTCTGAATCAATAAGAATTGATTGAAAAATAAACACTTGAGCTTAATCTCTTACTGTCATATAAAATTGGCCTTCTTCCTAAGTGGCATTATGAAATTTGGCCTGACCTCTTACATCTATGTGGATAAGTGTCTTTCACAGAAAGGAAAATCTGCAAACTCTCTATCCTGCAGAGTAAAACAATAACAAAAAATACATCGTTTGACTGAATTCAGGTCTGTATTACTGAGCATATTACATCCATTTGTGGATTTTGATTAACTGCGAGCCACAACACTGTTTCACCAGGAACAGCGTATTATGTCTACAACCTCATCGGGCCAAAAACTGCCTACGGTCTGAAATTTGTATAGCCCATGGGCTACTCATATGATGTTCAAACCTATCATACAGAACCAATGGGCATGCAACCATTAGCAAAAAAAAAAAAAATTAGCAAATCACTAAAATTTTGCTTTAAACAAGATCAAATACACATAGCGAGGGAAAAAGAACACCTAGATTCACTTAAATAGACAGCAGTTTCTTTATGAGATTGGGAAGGGAGTAGTTTTGTGCTCTTAGCTAAATTAAAACATCCAAAGCAGATCCAAAATGAGCCTGGTACCTTTGAGGGTGCATCGGGGGCAGGGAATCAAACATCTTTTCTTTCCTCAAGAGTTACAAAAAAATCTCTAATTGCTCTGTATGCCCAAGTAGCTTTCTTTTATCTGTGTATATAGCATAAAAGGGGAAAAGTTTTAAATAGTGTCTGGCTTAGGGACAATAGAGCACATCAGCATCCAGAAAAAAAAATCCTACAATGGAAACATTTTTAGGAGAATAAAATTATACTCACAAAACTAAAAATTAAGTCAAAGCAAATGAAGACACACTAGCCTTTGGAATAACTCTAAGACCCATGAGCCAGATCAGAAATAAGTAGGAATTCCTGCCGCTGAAAGTTGGAGAATTTTTTCATAGTTATTAGGTTAAGATACAGAGTACACATAGTCTAGGAAAAGAAAGCTTTGCAGCCAGTGGCTGATGATGCCAAGCCCAGACCACAGTCCTCATGATGGCTGATAAGAAAAAGCATTCTGCCTCCTGAAAGGGGCTTTTTCTCTGATTCTCACAGGTTAGCCCCAACAAGAAAGGCTGCATCCCAGGCTGGGTAGCATTCAACTACCCATCGTACCTGTGAGCCAAAAGATCTGTTTTGTGGCATATGTTGCACAGAGCTCTCCCACTGGGTCAATAGGATTTCACAGGCACTGTAATACAATTGCTGAACTGAAGCCATAAAGTTAATTAAAGTAAAAATTATACTGTGGCTGTTGCCTTTTTTTCTGGATAATGGTGGAAGATTAGGTTCAGGAGGCGAATTACATTTTTTCATATTTCTACAATAGCATTCCAGCATTTTAAGCCTTTCTTGACTTAGGTGCCAGAGACTTAGGTTTTCACTGCTTGAGGTTTAGTAGCACAGATTTCCATCCTTATTTATACTTTACAGAAAAGAGAGGGAAATTAATGCTTGATTTATTTTTTAGAACAAAAGAGAACTCTTGCTCATCCAATCCAGTGCTTCTGTTTAAATGGAAACAAAAAGATTGTCAGAGTCAAGCCTTCATCCAACACCAAATCTTAAATTATTGGAAGCCTGTGTAACAGTTTGGGTTGTTTGTTTTGCAACTGGATAGGAGATTCCAAAGCAGAGTAGTGATCTGTTATGTTTATTGTGCTTATCTTTTTCAAATTGGCTCACAGACCTTAATGGCTGCATTACTTCTTTAACTTCACAAACTCATATCTGCAAAGGGAGTTTTAGAAAACATAATAAATGCTTATTAACATGCATACAGTTTTAATATAACACCTGACTTTGGATGAATGGCTAAAAATGGAGTAATAAGAAATATAAGTACGGATAAGAAGTAGCTGTTTTTCAGGCCTCATAGTGAGATTTTCATATATTTGTGTTAATTATAGAGGGAGTTAACCCTCAACATTTACAATACAAAACCAAGCTATTTTTTTAATCCATTAGAGAGATACCAAGAAAGGAGAAGAAAAAAAAAAAAGGTAAAAAAAAGCAAGTAAACTGAAATCTGGAATCAATCAAATTCCATTCTTTCTTATTCTTTTCTTCCATTGCCATCCTGCGAAACACAGTGCTCAGTAATGCAATTTATAAAAGCCCATGGAGCATGAAGCTACCGCTCCCAAAGAAAACTGCTCCCCCTTCTTCTTTGTACTTAAATATTGCAGAGTGGCCTTGTATGATACAAGGAGATCCTTGTGTAAGTACAAACTCTTATTGTATAAATACCAGGGTTGAGTACAATTTCCTCTTAATTGTTCCTCCACAATTCCTTCAGAGCCGTTGACAAGCTTTCCCTGTGGATTGCAAGGAAGTGAGCAGGGACAAGTACCAGCATGCATGTAATAGAACATAGTGGATGAAATGCCTGCAAACCCTCACACTTCTCCATAAACAAAGCTCCTGCAGTCCTTATTCAGATGAATTCCCATTAAAGCCTATTTGCATTTTGCAGGTCAGAGACATTGCTGTTCTGGGGTTAAAACAGAGAGGAAGCAGCTTGTGTCTCCACTCTGAGACTACCAGACAGGAACTTTACTCCTAGTATAATCTGCTACACTGGTCTGTGTGATACTGGAAAGAGGATGCAGAAGGATTTTCTGTGCCAGGTCTCCACATGGTGTCTCAGACTAACTGGGACTTTAGCTTCAGGAATTTGTGTCTACTTTCTTTCTTTTAGTAGGAAAATCCTGGTCGGTTTTGCAATTTTTTAAAGCTCAATTACATGTGAAGCATGTCATATGTGATTTACTACTGCACTGAGAGTACAGGTGACATGCAAACCTGAAGGAAGGGAAGAATTATTTGCTAATTAATAAAAAATGCAGAGAAGTAGCATTTTAAAAACTGGGCAGAAGCGTGAGGAAACATCTATATCACCACCCATATGTGTCTGAACGAAAAGGAATACTTACAAAGGGCGAGAAAGGGCATGGTCAGCCCAGAACTTCTCTGGTGTAATCACACAAAGCCCAATAACTGTAAGGGACAGTAGGGCTGACTGTAGTCTTTGGCAGGTGAGAGAAGGCTTCAGAACTGCTCCCAGGGGAGTGCTGGAGCAAGGTCAGAACCTGGGGCTCAGAGAAGCAATTTGGTGGTTCTTATATAAAAATGATCTTTCACAGTCAGCTGCTCTGTATTCCTGGCTTGCACTAGGTGCAGTGTTCTTGCCAGGTGCTCTCTTCCCCTTCCAAAACCTTGAGGTTTTGGCCTTTTTTTTGCTTACCTCTCATACAGAGAGTTCCTCTGCACTCGCTTCCAAAGCCCTGCATGACAAAATCCTCACTGTTAGTAAGTCAACTATATGTACCCCTATAAGGGGTTATTTTGAAACAGGTTTTACTAAATAAAACGAGCACAATAAGAATTTATGCCATTTTATGACATGACTAGAAACTAAGATTTATGCACACATGGGCAAATGTGGTGCATACTGATATTCCTTGAGCAAACAACATTCCCAGGAATATTAAAATGTCTTTGGGGTGTTTGGAATATGTAGACTTAAAACAGAGAAATGCTCACAAAAAACAAGTTTCAAGGAGTAAGCAACTCACTGGTGAAAAAGAAATACGTGGAAAGACCACACACAAAAAAAATTGGATTACCAGATCATCATCATCTGGATTACCAGATTACCATCATCAAAAGATCAAACACAACATTTTAAATTAATGCAAGTACGGAGGAAAAGATGCATACAATGCTAAAATTGTTGCCATACCAGATAGATGTTAGTATCATAGTTTTCAATGATAGCTGTATGCTGAGAAGAAATTCTCTAATGTTGAACTGATAGCAAATGTGCCACTCTGCATATTCCGTTTCTCTGATAGTCACCATGGGTACATATAGATAGAAATTGCAATCATGTATAATAATGACAACTTTTTACCGTGACTGATATATCCAAAGCATTGATAATACTTTGTGATATAGGATATTGTCTGATTCTTACAAATCATAGAATGATTGAGTCGTTTGGGCTGGAAGGGACCTTCAAAGATCATCTAGTCCAAGCCCCCTGCCAGAGACATCTTTCATCAGATCAGGTTGCTCAAAGCCCCATCCAACCTGAACTTGAACACTTCCAATGATGGGGCACCCACAACTTCTCTGGGCAACCTGCTCCAGTGTCTCACCACCCACATCTTAAAAAATTCCTTCCTTATGTCCAATCTAAATCTATCCACTCTTAGTTTAAAACCATTGCCCCTTCTCCTGTCACTACAAGCCCTGATAAAAAGTCTCTATCTACCTTTCCTATAAGCCCCCTTTGTATATTTAAAGGCTGCGGTAAGGTCTCCCTGGAACGTTGTGGCCCTCTTCTGAACCCGGTCTAACAGGTCCATGTCTTTCTTGTACTGGGGACCCTAAAGCTGGATGCAGTACTCCAGGTGGTGTCTTATGAGAGCAGAGTGGGAGAATTACCTCTCTTGACCTGCTGTCCATGCTTCTTTTGATGCAGCACAGGATACAATTGACTGGCTTTCTGGGTTGCAAGCGCACATTGCTGGTTCATGTCCAATTTTTAATCCACCAGTATCCTCAAGTCCTTCTCCTCAGGACTGCTGTCAATCCATTCCTCACCGAGTCTGCATTGATACTGGGGGCTGCTCCAACTCAGGTGCAGGACCTTGCACTTGGCCTTGTTGAATGTCATGAGATTTGCATGTGCCCACTCCTCAAGCCTGTCCAGGTACCTCTGGATGGCATCCCTTCCCTCAAGTGAATCAACCTCACCACTCAGCTTGGTGTCATCTGCAAACTAGCTGAGGGTGCATTCCACCCTTTACCGGATGCCGGGGGGAACATTGCCACTGAGGATGAGGAAAAGGCTGAGGTACTTAATGCCTTCTTCGCCTCACTCTTTAGTACTCACACCGGTTACCCTCAGGGTATTCAGCCCCCTGAGCTGGAAGATAGGGACGGAGAGCAGAATACATCCCCCATAATCCAAGAGGAAGCAGTTAACGACCTGCCATGTCACCCGGACACTCACAAGTCTATGGGGCTGGATGGGATCCACCTGAGAGTACTGAGGGAGCTGGCGGAGGAGCTTGCCAAGCCACTCTCCATCATTTATCAGCAGCCCTGGTTAGCAGGGGAGGTCCCGGACGACTGGAGGCTTGCCAATGTGATGCCCATCACATTGCCCATCACAAGAAGGGCCGGAGGGAGGATCTGGGGAACTACAGACCTGTCAGCCTGACCTTGGTACCCGGGAAGATCATGGAGCGGTTCATCTTGAGGACGCTCACGAGGCAGGTGTGGGACAACCGGGAGATCGGACCCAGCCAGCACGGGTTCATGAAGGGCAGGTCCTGCTTGACCAACCTGATCTCCTTCTATGACCAGGTGACCCGCCTAGTGGATGAGGGGAAGGCTGTGGATGTGGTTACCTGGACTTCAACAAAGCCTTTGACACTGTCTCCCACAGCATCCTCCTGGAGAAGCTGGTGGCTCATGCTTGGACAGGTGTACTCTTCGCTGGGTAAAAAACTGGCTGGACAGCMGAGCCCAGAGAGTTGTGGTGAATGGAGTCAAATCCAGTTGGCGGCCGGTCACGAGCGGTGTTCCCCAGGACTCAGTTTTGGGGCCCATCTTGTTTAATATCTTTATCAATGATCTGGACAAGGGGATCAAGTGCACCCTCAGTAAGTTTGCAGACAACACAAAGCTGGGTGGGAGTGTTGATCTGCCTGAGGGTAGGAAGGCTCTGCAGAGGGATCTGGACAGGCTGGATCGATGGGCCGAGGCCAATTGCATGAGGTTCAACAAGACCAAGTGCCAGGTCCTGCACTTGGATCACAACAACCCCAGGCAACGCTACAGGCTTGGGGAAGAGTGGCTGGAAAGCTGCCCGGTGGAAAAGGACCTGGGGGT
>JASVER010000081.1:334915-345422 GCA_030449065.1 Oceanodroma leucorhoa
GCATCCTGGCCTGTGTCAGAAATAGTGTGGCCAGCAGGCAGAGGGAGGTGATCGTGCCCCTGTACTTGGCACTGGTGAGGCCGCACCTCGAATACTGTGTTCAGTTTTGGGCCCCTCACTACAAGAAGGACATTGAGGTGCTGGAGCGTGTCCAGAGAAGGGCAACAAGGCTGGTGAAGGGTCTGGAGCACAAGTCTTATGAAGAGCAGCTGAGGGAGCTGGGATTGTTTAGACTGGAGAAGAGGAGGCTGAGGGGAGACCTTATCGCTCTCTACAACTACCTGAAAGGAGGCTGTACTGAGCTTGGTGTTGTAAGTAGTGATAGGATGAGAAGAAATGGCTTCAAGTTGCACCAAAGGAAGTTTAGACTGCATATTAGGAAAAATTTCTTTACTGACAACTCTGTCAAGCACTGGAACAGGCTGCCCAGGGAAGTGGTGAGTCACCATCACTGGAGCCATTCAAAAAACATAGACCACTTCGGGACATGGTTTAGTGGGCATGATGGTGTTGGGTTGATTGTTGGACTCGATGATCTTAGAGGTCTTTTCCAACCTTAAGGATTCTATGATTCTATGATTCTATGATTCTATGATTATTATTCCCATCCCTCACCAAACTCAGCTCCGACTGTGCCTTAGCTTTCCTAATCCCATCCCTACACATCCAGGCAGTGTCCGTATATTCTTCCCAAGATACATATCCCTGGTTCTACCACCTGTGCATTTCCATCTTACACTTCAGTTTGACCAGGGGGTCCTTACTGACCCATGGCAGTCTCTTGCTTTCCTTGCCCAATTTTTCACATGTGGGAATCGAGCTCTTCCGCTCTAAGAAAAATGTCCTTAAAGAGCTGTCAGCTCTGTTGATTTCCTATGCTCCTGAAGGTAGTTTCCCAGGGGCTCCTATCCACTAGTTCCTTAAAAAACTAAGTTTGCTCTCCTGAAATTTAGCACTCTGACTTTACTCTTCACCTGGCCCAATTTCCTCAAGATTGTGAATTCCACCAGTGTGTGATCACTGCAGTCCAGACTACCGTCGATCTTGTTATCCCTTGTTCTTCCATGTTGGTGAGTACCAAGTCCAGTAATGGACTCCTGGTCTCCTCTGGTCAGACTGTGGTGAGGTCTTCATATTCAAGGTCTTCATTGCTAAAAAAGGGAAGAAAGCACTTAAAGGTATGATTTTAGACAGATTTCAAATGGGCCATGTTTTATAATGAAGAGTTTGTAACATGGAGTAGGTAAAGGCACACTTGGGGTTTTTTTTCACTAAAAATTTACATACAAAATCACTTGCAAAAGGTTGTATTGAATTAACTGTCCATGCTTTAAGTTAATAAATTAATATTTTAATTTCCATTTTCAAGTTAATGAAAATTGTAAATCTAAATTTTAGGATTGTGTGTTCCCCTGATCTTATAGCAGCTATTATTCACAGAAATCGCAGGCCTTTTGTGCTGACTGACATCTGATTTGCAGAGTTACAGGGCCTTTTCCAAGAGCCTTGCTGCTACAGACGGCCCTCCTGGAAAGTATGGCCTCAGGGCATGTACCCTAGATGTTTCACCCCTGTAAAAGATAGAAGTGCTACCACCTTCAAATTAACAACCTTCTGGCAACAGAATCAAGATAAAGGCAAACATTTTGTTTCAACAGGATTGTTTTCTGGTGGCAATGCAACTGCTTTATGAACAATAAAGGCACAGAGTCCAAGTGAAGTTCAGTCAGCTTACAAGAATAAAGCATTTTACAGTTTCACAATGACTTTTCTTATTTTTTGATGCCTGCAAGACCTACTTGCTGCAAAGCTGCGCTTCATGAGATCTCCTGCACGTGAGGATTGGCGCCGCAGGGACAGGAAGACAGAACTGTGACTGCAGGAAGAGTGTAGAGGCAACAGCTACAAAACAGTTTCTTGAGACAGCTCCTTCTAGAAAGAAAGCCTTTCACCGACATTTAAGGTCCCACCTACAGGACTTCACAGAGCTGTTGAACAAGAGTAATAATTCCTATTTATCTCCAGAGAATTCCTGGGCGACAAAAGAGCAGCAAGAGAGATCAAGGTTCAGGCTAGAGGAATTAAAAGTTTGCTCTCTTTTGCATTGTTTATCTTTTTCCTTGTCTTGAAAATATTCTTGATTTCATTCAGCTTGTTTATTTCTACAATAAATATCCAGGCATATGCATTTTGAAAATTATGAACATATGTGTTTGGATTGAAATGAGAAGAAAAGAATAAAGTGAAAATATGTAAAATAGCAGTTATTGTAAGATCTACCTCATTATGTTTACCAACTTCTCAAGTCTGGGAGAGCTTCCCATTTCTGTGCCCACTGGATATTCTCCAAATAGGCAATTTCAGCACATACTCATTTAAGCGCTGCAAGTCATCCAAAAATGGGATGGTGGTATTAGGTCTGAGAATCACACATATGATGATCCCATAAAAAAAAAATAATGCATCTCCAGTCACTTTGTTTCCAAATGCGTTCCCCACTTTAAATCATTTGTAGAAAAAAAACCTGTAGAATCCATTGCTATGAATCAGACCTCCTTCCTCTTTCTCTTTCTTTCCTAGTGCCATTTGGAGGTTCACTTATGGCTCTGTGCAGAGGGATGGGAGTAGCTGCAGCCGTGGAGCAGAGGTGGCTGGGGGTRTTCTGCATGCCTGGGATGGATGATGGCAAAACGCTTTTGGGGGAGGATCAGGGAAGGTGTGACTTCCACCGTCACAGTATCTCCCTTCATAAGATACACAGCAGCTGCCAGTTGTTGCGGGACAAGCAGAGGGGCTTGATCATGTCTCTGGAGGTCAGGAGCCTCCATGCCAGTCTGAGAGGGCTTTACCTTCCAAGGCAGTGGGAAACTGCAATGTCTGCCTGGGCCCAGTGGTGCAGGAATTGAGGGGGAGATAAGAGAGTCATTCTGCTCATTCCCTTCTTGGTCACGTCATACGCAACAGTTTTCTTCCGTGTACTTTTTTGCGTGTACCCAGTTATTCTTTTTTTTCAGTGGGAAGAATTAGCAGTAATTTGAATCGATCATTTAGACAAATGGAATTTATAGTGAATTTTGCTCTAAGCTCAAATATCTTCAGGAAAAAAAAAAAGAAAAAAACAAAGAAGAGACTGTTAGAGACTGTGTGTTAGATCACCACTACTACATTTTCTAAGCAAAACATTTCCATTTCTCAAACCTAAAACCAGTTTTCAAAGTCAGATTAGATTTATTTTTAAGAAGTGTTACAATTGCAGAAATGCAATGCCTTGTTTTATTTCAGATTAAATAAAACATTCCTATTGGGTCACTAAATTTCTCCTTGGCCTCATTTGTTTATTTGTATTTGGTTCAGTCTATATCACAAATAAATAAATAACTGAATTTGCATGGATCTTGAATTCACCATGACTAATCTAGTTAGGAAAATAAGTCTTTGGCAACTTTCTTGTAGAGTAGGCATGTTAAATTCACAGACATGGCTTGTATCTGACTTAAACAAGAAAAAATGCATAGCATTGAATAATAATAAAAGGACTTGCTGTAACTGTGATGAGGAAGGCTTTATAACGTCAGTGGCAGAGGTGCGAAGGAGTGGGCACAGCCCTCTTCCCTGCCTGCTCCCTCCACAGGCCAAGTCCCTGGCACTACGGTCCCGTCCCAAGGACCACAGTAGCCTGGGTACCTCTGAGAGCAGTCACCAGGGCTGGGGGCCAGGGTGGCCTTTGGGCAGGTGAAATGTGGGTGCCTGGCTGAGCTGACAGCCTGGCCGAGCCTCGTCTGGGTAACAGCCTGTAGCACGCAGCCACACCAGCACATCTTCAGTTTGGGAGTCCCCAGTACTACTAGCCCCCTACCAAGATTCTCTCATTGCAATTTTAAGTTCAGCAATAAATCTGTTTTTCATTAATGAGAGAATTAACAAGAGAGACAATCTCATTTCAGACCTATTAAAAACAAAATTAGGTATATTATACCAGGTATATAAAGTGCTATGGGAAACTTTTTTCACCAACAACCATGACTGCACCCAGAGTTATCCAATCTAAATTGCTATTGAAAAACTGCATCCCACAGTTTTGCTATTTCTGAATGTCACCGGCTGCCCCAGCCTAGCCTTACCTTAATTTCACTTGCATTAGTTTTACAACAGTGCGGGTGAATGGCCTTTGAGAGAGTTACTTCTTTCGTAAACTCATTTTAATAAAATCAGGATCTGGTTAAGTAGGCTTAATCACACAGATGAAGTTCTTGTCTCAYTGACTCTGGTAGAAGTTTGTGGTGTAAAGCAATCCAAGAAAAATGAGAATCTGCACCTCTGCTTGCACTGTGGTGCAAAGCATGCCTGATTATGCTTAAAGGGGTTGTAGCTTAGGTAGGAAATGCTAGATTGCAAATGGAATATCATGTCTAAACATGACATGTAATTCATTGCACTTTCCCATATCTCACCTACATCTATTGTCAGCTCCTTTTTTTTCTTTTTTCCTAGTTACTATAAGGAATAAAGATTTGGTAAAAGTCAAAAGGTTGAATTTTAAAGTTGCAGTACTTATGCAGATGTGCTCATTTGTTAAAGCTTAGCATTTAACCACAGGCCATGATTGGAATTTATTAACTCACTAAAAAATGATAGTATTAGGTCCTCAGCCATTGTGTAGTGACTGCTTGCTTAATTATCCATATCTAAAGAGTTAAAATGGTGGCTTTTGCTGATTTGATATTCTTCCAGCTTTCTGCTAGTGTGCAGTGTACTGTGTATTAACAACACAGGTCATTGAGTACCCACTGAAAGCTCACTCTGGAAATACCTGAAGGACACATTGAACTCTTCAGAAATCTGTGTCATAATACTTCATGTGTTAACAGAATATGTGACACAGTGATGCATAGCAAAGGATCAGCCCAGGGTGGGCATCTGAAGTGCTCTGTCTTGCCACTGAATGCTGGAGTGAAGCATTGTAATTTTATTCCAATTATACTTTTAGTGCCATGATGTCACAGCATAAATTTGTACTTTTGCATGCAGCTCATGCTGGTGTGATGACAGCTCTTAAAATATTGAGTGATTGTGGGCCCGTCAGCATAAAATTATTCTAACGTGGTGCCTTTATTAGTGCTTCAATAAATGCCTTTCTTCTTGTGTTCCAAGGTGGCATTTGCAAATGAGCTAATTTCTCGGCAGTAAAATAATTGTGTGGCATTTATTTTGCAAGCTGGGGGTGGAGGATGGAGAAGAAAAATGCTGTTACATAAAAGGGGTTCTTTTCCCATCAAAACTACATTCACCGTAGTTAGGCAAGTTTAAAAAAGAACACATTAACTAAATGACTGTACAATTATTTAAATTAGCTTGGTGCTTTATAAAGCCATAGAGGGGTATAAACACTTTTTCAAGCCGTATAACAAAAGATGTGACAGCCCTCTCAAAAGAAACATTTCCTGAAAGTCAAGCGCAAACTATGTTTGCTGACTGATGACAGATATTTTGGGGTTCAGAACGCATCTCCTTCAACAAACTAAATCCAAACTGGATGTCAGCTAACCTAATTCATAGGACAAAACAGATAAGAAGTTAAGATATGGGGGGAAGCAGCTTTTAAATTGTACCTGTTATCTTTTACTGTTTGTGCCATCTAGAAAATAGACAAAACGATGCAGAGAAAATGATGCATAAATGGAACTGTGCAATCATAGTGCTAACTTAACAGGAAAGCATCATATTCACCATTTCCTTGATGCACACATCTAACAATTTATTTGGGAAGATTTTATGACATGGTGTGCTTCTAATTTCTTGTTCAGTTATTTAGCCTTAAAAAAAGAACTGACTTCCCAAAGTGGAGCTCAGTATGCATCACTCAGTGTTCACAAATCTGAAATCTGTTCAGTCACTAAAAGTACTTAATTTTAAGCATATCGCTTAAAAAGATCTCACCATATGTATTTTTAAATCAACTATTCCATGAGCTAAGCTACAACTGTTTTCAATGCCATAAGTCCCCTTTCCTCTCCTTCCTCCACCCCCAACTGAAAATAAAAAGGTTATTGAACTTAGAAATTATTGAAAGTCACCAAAATCTTCTACTAAATAAAAATTTAAAAGTTTTGAATATTCTTTACTGGAAAGAGGCTGTTATCCAGCTTTTTTAAAATGAAATATTTAATAAAATCTGCCTAGCTGTTCTATGGGCTTGAATTTCAAGGATCTCAATGTTTTTAAGCCACAACTACTCAGAACGTATCTGCAGTAAATGCTTCAAATGGAATACATCTTAAAAAAAAGAATTTAATTAAAGCACATTAAAGAAGAAAGTGAAAGTTCAACAAGTGAGGAGATCTTGTTTTCTCTTAATGATATTTAAGAGGTGTGTCTTTACTTAAGACACCAGATGCTGAATAAGGTTGGATTTAACCAAAGCACACAACAGTATTTCTTGATTTGTGAGAGTCAATTATGTTTAGACACAACCAAACACAGGCATAAAAAGCAGAGAAATAGAAAGAAAACCAACATAGTACATTTAACCCCAAAATTGGAGGAGGCATTTTGTGAAAGAGCATAGAAGACAGCTACCACATTTTAAGTGCATTTCTTTAGCCACCTGGCATATCTAGCTACAGCTAGGCACCAGAATGATTTGCAGCCTGTAAATGTCTGGTACTCTAAATATAAAAGCAAACCAATCAGGAACTTACATTACTGTTTCATTAGATTGTGAGGCTTTTGCTACTAAACCTGCAATAACAGAGGATGTTAATGACATCTTTTATAAAGAATTTAGCTTTCAAATGAGTGTATCTGTTTCATAAATAGCTGAATTATTCCAGTTGCTGGTACAGTAATCCGAATGGCTCCATAGGATACAACAACCAGCCATGAAACAGTTTCCCAAAACTGTTGTTTTGTGACTGATTTGGCTCTAAAAGTCTAGAAAGACTCTTAGAGTCTCAGCTATCAGTAGCAGAAATATCAATAAAAAGTGACCTTTTCTATTAAATATAATGAGCAAAAATACATAGGTAACTATCAGTTAGTCCAAATAAATCTGTCAGATTTGCCATAGCATTGATAATATTCCCTGCACAAAAAGCATAAATCTTACGATTAAAATGTAACCAACCACAATACATAAAAATATAAAGGTACTCAGGAATTTTCTCTTGACAAACTAATGAAATAACAGATTGTCTCACCTCCAAGATCTCAGTTTAGATGCCTCCTAAATTATTTTTGTTGATTTCCCTCTACATTTAACAATATTTTAGAGCTGGGCTTATGTACAGGTGTTTTAGTATCCACACTGATGAATTATCTGAATAGGAAGTAAATTGCCTTTTTATTACCTGGTGAAAAGATCAGAGTAGGTATTGTTCCCTTCTGTAGCCGAGGAAGACTTGGAGACGGGGGGAACTGGGACACACGGAGGAACAAAGCAAAGACAAAAGAGCTCTCAGGGGCACTAGAATTATATTAGAGACATTTCTGATCTTATTATTCATACCCTCTACTCTGCAAACTACTTAAAAACAGGCAAGGGAGCATTAAGGTCATCAAAGAAACATAGATAGGGAGAGCTTCAGTCAGTGGCTTATCACAAAAAGGGAACAAGGGACAAGGAAGAAAACAAATGCATAGCATACATGATTGGCAAGGGGAAAGTAGAGAAGATTAACAGTCACATGTCCTGGCAATGCAGTAATCCAAAACTTAAGCATAGTGCATAATGGTGGTGTAGATAGAAGTGATGAATAAATAAGATATTTTTTAATAAAAGAAAATTAATAAAAACTAAAATTTTTCTTGGAGTTGGAAGGAAAATATGAAAAAATGAAACTCAATATTTTAATCAACCCATAAAGAAAGGTCTTATTTAGCTTTCCTTTTTTAAACTTCTTATTCACAATTAATTTTTTCTCAAATTTTATTTGAAAAACTATGACATGTTTGATTCTATAAATCTAAAGTGAGATCTTCTGACCTTTTCAAAAGAAAGTCAAAGCAATTAAAACTATTTGCACTGATTAATACACCTTTGTGAACATATTTTCACTGGAGTTGAATCCATGTTTTTTGCTAAATAAGTTGTCCTGCTGAAAATGTTAGTAAGCTTTTGTTCATAGAAAAATAAATCTGTAGCAGAACAAGCACAAGACTGAGAAAGCTGGGACTGTTCAGCCTAGAGAAGAGAAGGCTCAGAGGGGTAATTATCAATGTGCACCAATATCTGAAGGGAGGGTGTAAAGAAGACAGAGTCAGGCTCTTTCCAGTGGTGCCCAGTGATAGGACCAGAGGCAATGGGCACAAACTGAAACACAGGAGGCTCCCTCTGAACATCAGGAAACACTTTTCACTGGGAGGGTGATCGAACAGTGGCACAGGTTACCCAGAGAGTCTGTGGAGTCTTCATCCTTGGAGATATTCAAAAGCCATATGGACATGATCCTGGGCAACCTGCTCTACGTTGCTCTGCTTGAGCAGGGGGGTTGGACCAGATGACCTCCAGAGGTCCTTTCAAACCTCAGCCATCTTGTGGTTCTGTGATGCTGTGAAGGTGGGGAAAGGGAGTCCACTCCAAAACTACCAGATGATGGTATTTGCCAAGAAAGACTTACGTTCCACTAACTTTTTTTAAAAATACACACATTTATGACTTTCAAATGTTAAGGTTGAAGTATGAGGGTTCCTAATTACGGATTAAGTCTTTTTAGCCCCAGGGTTGAAGAGATTCTTAAGAAGTTAGAGGAAACTGTAGAATCCATCCATGTACCTCTTACAGAAATCTCATGCTTTGAAATTTTCCCTTGCTTTGAAAGATTGAAGTTTCTTACTATTCAAGAGGAAGACATGCTCTAATGTGAGAGAAGTAAGATGACCACTGAAGGCCCTAGTGATGAAGTGGTGGCCCTCTGAGGCCAGGGCAGGCCATTTGCAAGCCTCCTTGAAGTGAGGGAGGGCTGGAGCTGTGCCCAAAAACATCAGTGGAATAGCAGGGGACTCCTTCGGGGAAAGTTTGCACATGGGGGAAGGTAGAGGCCAAGCCATTGATCCTCAGAAATTGGAGACTCCTTGCTGGTCACTGCCAGCTGAGACATATGTTCAGGATGGGACTCACCTGTGGTGAATTAAGGGCATATTTACATGACTGAAAAACACCTGGTGGAGAAGGTTGTTGGAAGAAAGAATTTAGACAGGCCAGCAGTTTAGAAAGGAGAACAGTGTGAGCCCTGGACGAGAATGGATGTTTACAGTTCGAGTGTTGTGAAATCCTGAATTTGTAAGGATCTAAGTGCCTTAGCTTGTAAGAGATTGGAAACATTGGTTTTAAAAGCTGAGATTGAAAAAAACAAACAAACAAACAAACAAAAAAAACCAAAAAAACCCAACACAAAACATTGCTGCAGCTCAGACATGAAACACAACCCCAAGCTAGGAAGGAGTCTAGAATAGACCTGATCTGTAAGCCATGGCCACCTGCAAATATACATATAGTCCTATGTTTGCAACTGATTTACTGCATACAATGAACAGAGTGACTTAGCAATGTCACTTAGCAAAAGGAAATAAAAACTTCAGCTCCACAGTGGCCAGGACAAAGGCAAGTGGAAGAGTGGTCTTAGGGCACATAGCCGCAGCTTCCTTGCTGTTCGTACAAGAGCCACAGAGACCTTGTCCATTTTGAAGACAATGTGATAACCTCAGGCTGAATTTTGCTCTATTGAGTATTGTGGGCCTACTTTTTCTAAAAAAATATAATTTGAAATAGCTCAGTATTACAAATGGTAAGAGGACAGCAGGAAGCTGATTCTCAATCAAATTCTTAGTCTCATCTTCCCACCTGAACCTCTTAGAAATCCACAAGTCTCTACTATCCTGACCTAGTGTATTTAATCCTTGAGATATTTTTCATTTAAATGGCAATTATTCCCCTCTAGTACAGCTATGAAGGATTGTCTTCACAGCAGGGTTGTACATTTCTAACTTTTTCTCCCATCCAACATGCAGAACTTGTACACCCACCTTACAGGTAGAATACGAGAATCTCTGCCACCTTCCTTCATGCTACCAAACKATCCTCCATTCACTGAGCACATAGACTGAGCCACCTGAATGCTGACATCTCCTAGTACTTCCCTAGAGTTTTCTCTCTACTCTTCTACCCAGAAGAACAAACCCGTTCTCCCAAGACTCACAGGGAAAGAAATAGTCATAGGAGTCACTGAAGCAGGTCAGATAAAAGGTTCTTCTAGCTTAGTAACATGTCTCTGACATTAACCACTACTGGATGTCCAAGGAGAAGTATAAGAATGGGGCAAATATACTTCACCACAATAAATCCCTAGTTCCCACTGATTTGCAACCTCAAGACTTCATGAACCAATGGTGTTGTCTTACTCTTTAATAACCCACACTGGATTTTTTTTTTGGACTAGTACTGCAAAACTACTCATGGAGCTACTCAACTTACCACACCAGCGAAATTCATGAGGTATGGCCCTCAAAATAA
>JASVER010000081.1:345437-400749 GCA_030449065.1 Oceanodroma leucorhoa
AAAACAAGATCATGGGGTCACTGAGAAAAATAAATGTAATTTAGATATGGTTTCTTATATCCAAGCTAAGTTGTTTTGACAGCTGACTTCTCATCTTAACCACACAAAGTAGATACACTCTTTTGGCAGCCATTGTTAAATGAACAAATAATTGTGACATTTGAAATAGTCTGTGGCATCTATTTAAGGCTTGATTTTCAAAATTTAGAACTTTCATAAATACCACACAAAGCAGTATGATCTACAGTTGTTGATAATTTACAGAATAACAGGGTSCCTACCCCTTTAGTCTTTCAGACCAGACTTTAAAAAACAAGCAGACAAAATGCAGACGGCAATGTGCAGCAGCACAGTTGAAGAAGTGAGGATGAGCAGCAGGCAGAGAGGAACCTGACTATTAATTCACTAATGAAAGCCTTTGATGTGCTATCTTAGAATCCATTCCAGTCCTCTGTCTGGAGCATTTTTCCTAGCTACCAAGTGCCCTCCGTTTTCTTTGTCAAATTTCTCCTAACATGTACCTCTTTGTGCAGTTCTTCCTCCTTAATTTAAATCATGAATAATAATCCTTACACGCTGCCTTTCCTGAACTCTTGTCCTGTGTTTTGCTGTGAATTTCTCATATCTCATTTAGACCATAAGCTTTTCAGATAGGGCATGCATCTTGTAAATTTATGGTGCTGCATGTGTGTTTAACGCTAATAATGTGCAGTGACAGGGCAGGGCAGATTCATAAGCAATGCCCTGAAAAAGAGGCAGCTATTGAATTCATAATCTGGCACTTCATATTCACAAGAGACGAAAAAGCTGTCATCTCAGAATAGGGGATCTGCTATAAAAGAAATGTTTTTTTGCACTAATGGCTATCAAGAATTCATACACTCCACTTCATTATCACTTCCATATAGTAGTGACTATTTCCTAATGTTCCTCATACATAAAGCTGTTGTTTAAGTCCATTTGATCACTCTTATTTGTTAAAAGAAAGGTTTCCCAAATAAAAAGTAAATTAGATCCAAGGCATATGAGCATAACGCCCACACACTCCTGCCCATCAAACTTCATAGTGCAGGGAACAAAACAACTTGGTATGTAAAATAAGGTAGACAAGTACCTCAGTGACACTTAAGAAACAGCATCTGAGTCATACAAGGAGGGGGAAAGGAAGCAGAGTGCTGGGTGGGCTAAGCAAGGGAAATGCTTGGGAACTGTAGTTTTGGAAGTAAGATGAAAAACTTCATCAAACAGAAGGAGGACTTGTAGGAAAAGTAATATTTTTACAAAATTGTTGAGGGACAAAATACAATTTTTGAAGAGCCCGTTTAATTACAGCTCCGATTTTACAGTAAGCTGAGTGCTCCTGGCAAAACACTCACATTTTTGCTCATTTTTCAGCAGGGTTGGCAGCACCAGGTGACTGCCTCTTCTAAGGGCAATCTAAGAATTTACTCCAGGGTACTGGGATGCTTTGCTGGGTGTGCTCAGATGCTTCTTAAAAGCAGTAACTAAAGGTAGCATTAAAATGAATGACTCCCAGAAAAAAAATGAAGAAAAGAGACCTGCATTGATCCAGGACAACATAAACCATAGACAGAATTTACGTGGGGACTCCTTGGCAGAGAACATGAAATTTGGCATGAAAAATATCCCCAGCTACTTTGCATTTCTTGCTTCTGCAGGACCGCTTGCAGGCTTGTTTGCTGGGTCTCCAAAGGCAGCAATACTCTCATCTGCCAGCTTGATCACCTCCTTGTGCGCCCATAGGAAACCTTCCTCCAGGCCCCCCACTCGTACCACCCTCCCAAGCTGCCTCTCGAAGGAGGAGAATTTGTGAGAGGCCCCCACAAACCACACTTCTTCCCTCATCCCTCCTCCCTAATCATGGCATAACAGGGATCCTGAGACTGAGTTTGCCAGTAGACAAAGCTGTGGTAATTGTATTGGACATCACATTTGTGGCCTTAACATAATTTTTTTTTTCCATTTCTTTTCATTCCTGTCCACTCTGCTAAAAGCCAGTCAGTCCGCTGGAGTAATCAATTTACAGCCAACTGAAATTTTTGTGCTATGGGATAGTGCAAGCTTAGAGAAACATGGAATCAAGTACAGCTCTCCTTTTCTTCTTTTTTTTTTTTTTTATTTTAGGGGGAGCTCTCAAATATAAATCTGGCATAAAGTTAAAGCATTTCTGGTATTCATATCAGGTTTTTTTCTTGTGCCCAGATCAAGCTAATAAATTGAGTGCTTAAAGAAGCCAAGGAGAGTAATTCCAACATGTGATCAGTTGATTGGCATCACTAACCAGTCTAGATCATACTGTACCTCACAGGTGCAGTTTTTATTCCTATTGCATACCGTATGTTTTTTAAGGAAAAAAACTATACAAGGCTAACAACAACAACAGGGGAAAAAGGTATAAAAATAAATAAGATACAGTAACAAAATAGGAATAAAAACAGCGGATTGCAGAGGTAGAAGAATTAGTTTTCATATTTTTCCCAACATTTTCACACTTCCTAAGATAGCCTTCAGGTTTTCTGTAGTGACTGTAGTAGTCAAATACCCATAGTTAAATACAGAAACTATCTACTGTTCCCTGTCCATACCCATGTTTTGTACAAGGAGACTTCATTCTTGGCTCTTGCTTGGGTGTTACAGTAATAAATAATAATAAATATTTGTGGTAGGTGAGTAGTTTCTCAAATCTCCACCATTAACAATATATTCTTCATGAAGTATACAAAGTACATCACTTAGTCCCAGTGGTATAACAGGACATGAGTAGAATTTGGTTTCAAAATATGTTTTCAGGAAGTATATTACCAAAAACAGGCACCACAATTAAACTTTAAAGAAAATAGTTGCCCTGTCTCACCCTTATGGGTCAAATTCAGCATTATGCAATGGCTCTGTAAAAGTGTCTTTGTATATCCCATGAAAATATGTCCATGAATAGCCTTGATTGTAAACGTTGACCAGGTCAAAAAAATGACCTGTTTTTCCCTGAAATAAGGATTGTATAAAAATATTCACATCAAAAGTAGAGAATTTTAATTTACAACAAAGTTTATTAGAAGGCAAAGAATGAAATTTCTGAAAATACTGCCCCTAACTGAAATGAACAAAGTATCAAACAGTATTTTTATGCTGAGGAATAGACCTGCATACAACAAGAAGATTAAAACCGTTTTTACAAGATTTTTTAAAGCAATATTTTTTCACCATCTAAGTTAATAAGCTCATATCTACACTTCTGAAGGAAATATGGAAGGAAGTATTCTCCAAAAGAAGGAATAACTCTGCCATCATCAATTTTTTACTCCTTCCTGAGGTTAAATCATGATATACCCTAATATTCCAACTGCTACAGTCTACCATATCTGTGTCAATTAAGATGGAAACTAAATTTCCCAGAGACCATAGCTAAGTGAGAATACTCTGCTTATCTGCAGAGGTCTGCAGATACTAAGGTTGTGCCCACACAGGACACAATCTTTTGCTGATCTAACTCTGACACCACCAAAGCTGTGCTAACGGCTAGCTTGGGCTTGGTGCTGCGCTAGGAACAGTTCTTGTCTTCCAGTTCAGCATAGCTAGCCTGTACTCCTGAGCATAACAAGAGCAAATTTAAAATGCAGTGTAAGCATAGCTAAAGAATGAGGTAAAAAAGAGCGAATCTGTTCAAGAGAATAAAAGTCATAAAAGATACCTACTTCAAAAGGAGCCATCAATCTTTTCTCGTCTGGGAGTTCAGAGCGGGCCAATGAAATGCTTTATGAGCAGGAAAAATACAGCAGGCAGTGGAGAGGGCCTTGGACAAATCCCAGCTTATGAGACAGGTCTCTTTAAAAGGGGGAAAGCTTAAGGACATGTTTTAGAGCATGTTTAGGAACTGCAGTAGGATAAGTCTGTAGCACTGGCCAGGAGAGGCTTGTGGTCTGAAATATAAATCAAGCAGAAGGCTTTTGACATCCTAACTCTCTTCTCTTGAAGAATAAATGGAGACAAAACGGCTGAGGTTTAGTATATGTGACAACAACTATAGGCATTTTTACTGCTGAAAATTCCATATAAAACTTTTATGACCCTATTCACACTAAGGGGCTTTTTTTCAAGGCTGTGTGTAAGAAATTAACCACGCAGTTTCAGTTAACATCAGTGGCAGCTGAGCAGCTGCTAGTAATTTCCAGTTGCTTCTCAATAAGAGTTCCTTCTGTGGGAGCCACTTCCATCTGCAGGAGACCGCAGAATAAACCAGTTCCTTTTAAACTGCAACAGAGCAGGAAATGCTGATTTGTTTTCCTCTTTTCATGGAAGGGACTTCTCCCAGAAATTTAAAAAAGGAGTGAAGGCTTCTTGGCAGTGTATTCTCCCACTGAGTTAAGACTCACCATGTTACATAGCCTTGAAAAAACTATTTCAGAAAGGCTTCTAAAAAGCTAATCCAGCCCAGTGCAGATTTCAGCAACAGAAAATTCTCTTAATAACTCAAACTCAGAACAAACTCTACTGCAGTTTACCAACATGGCACAGTTTGTGCTACTCCTTCGTCCTGGCCCAGCCACCTCTCAGTGCCATTGCAGCTTCCTGAGTTTCTTTCCATAGGGAACAGCTTCTCCAATCTCTCCTCGTTATAATAAATAGCCTTGCACTGTGACACTTGTTTTTTACCTTTATCCCCACCTCTTCCCTCATAGAAATTTATCCTGGCATTTTGATTTAAACACTATGATAGCATAATCTGTGGGCAATGCAGGTACAGAAATGTGATGGATCAGCTGCCCTGTCACCAAAATGGTCACGTAAGAGCTAGCAACAGATCAATAAACTGGGTTTCCTAAAAAATAAAAATGGAGATCCTCCTTCCAATAGAAATAGACAGCAAGTACTGTTGAATGGCATTCCCTCTGCTATTCAGAAACACATTCTATATGTAAGAGGAATACATCATATTCTTTCAAGCAGGTACAGAGATGTACAGAGTCATCACTGCCATTATAAAATAAATGTGCATGTGGACAGGCTGTCCTTTTGCTGGAAACCACCTATGGTTGCTGTGCATTTAGTTAAAGTGTTGTGTCTGTATTTTTTGAACAACTGTTTAAGTTTAACCAGGCTTTCCTTTTGAGTGAGGGAATCAGTTAAGAAATCAAAGCACAAAAACAAAATGTGTCTTTGAGGTCTTTTCGGTTCTCTTCTGATAAAGAAGAAATATGTGCAGTGCTGCAAAAAGTAACTCCTGTAGTTAGCAATTGACCTAGCCAGGTTTTCCTAAACAAAATGAGGATACATGGTTATGAAGGTAGTTTACACAACATGAAGAAGCAGCTGAAATGTTTTCTTTTTCTCTAAAAATGTGTAATTCTGACTTTATTTAGCACCATGTCAGACACTTTGGTGTATACTGTCCTTTTTTGCTCCAGAGTTATTTTCATGGATGATGAAATGAAAATTTTGCTTATAATGGACAAAACAGGAGTCATGATTTCACTAATTCCTCTTCTCATTCATTGCACTACATGAACCAGAACACATGTGTTTAGAACATTACAATATAGCCTAGCGTTAGGTATAGTGAAACTTCAACTATCTTTCAGATTCAAGGGTGTTCTTTATCTGGTTGTAAGCACCATAAAAAAAATTAAAACTTTTACTTAAGCCATGGTGAAGGGTAAGTATGTAATAAGTAAATCTGAGGTAAAGTGGGATGACAGGGTGACGCTGAAGTCAACAAAATAAGGATGTGCTCATGTAAATATAAACAATCAAGAAAGAACATTTTCAGGAAGCTACTATCCCTTAGTAGACATATGGTAAATTGTTTGAGAGTCTGTTATAAAAAACAGTGATGATTTAAGGTAAACCATTTTACTTTGGAGCCTCAGCAGACTAGAGGCGCACTTACTCAGTCATATAATAGGTATCAGTGTAGAGGAATAAATCTCCTAAGGTAGGTAGATGAAGAAGTCTCGTGATATGAACTTTGTTGTTTCTAATTATGTGACTGTTTTGTGTCCTCACAGGAGGATAAAAATCTCTACCTTTATGAGTACAGTAGGGCTGAATATCTTGTTGTATTATTTTTCCTTCCTATTACTTTTAGTACTTAATTTCTCTTCTCTGTAGTCCTACTCTTGTCTATTTTAACATAAGATATGCATCCATGAGCTCATCGTGGGAAGAAGATTGCACCGTTGTAAATATTTCGGAATCAGTATGGCTTACAAAACTCATATTAACGGTTATTTGAAAGCAGTGTTGAACTAAGCTCTAAACTCCCTGCAGCCCCCAGTACAGCATTCCTCTGAGTCCCACAGGAAATGGCATCGTATTTCTTGTCTCACTAATTTCATGTCATGCAGATTCTTCAAACACCCAAAGGCTGGTTTACTAACCTGATGATGGAGATGAACAGTATAATAAAGGCTGTAATATTACACCAGTCTAAAGAGATGCCATTCAGCAAACTTTTGCCAGAAGGCAAGTTTGTCATTCATAAGGTCTGTGCTGTCAATGAACCTGCCCCAGCGATGCTCTGCTGTCACAGCACAGCAAAGCTTGAGCGACAGATTCAGGGTATAATCTTCAACCCATCCCCACTGAAGATCCTATTTGTTGTCAGTATGGCAAAGATGATGATTGCTATGAGAACACCTTGCACTGCCTTGCCGTCACTGAAAAAGAGCTGCTTTCCTCTTTCATGTGCAGTCTTCCACCAAACAGTAAAAAAAGAAAAATCCATGTACAACTACCTGGAAAGTAAGCATGTTTCCAGTGTGGCAGAGTGGATTGCACCTGGGATTGTATCTGGACTGAAATAGTGGGAGTCGAGCCTTGACAAAGTGAAGCCTCTATTCTGTCATTTGCCACCCGCTTATTTTTTATCCTGTTTGAGTGGAAGGGTTAGTATTGAAATGTGTCATCTCCCATTATTTTCAGCTCACTTCTGGAGTATTTCACTAAACTATCTTAATTGCTAAAAACTTGCATTTCAGTCCCTCGTATATACTGTCTAAAATCAATTCATTGCCAGGCAAGAGCTGCAACATTCACTGTAACTAGTTCCCAGAAAAACAGTTAATTCTGAAAAATGTTAATAGCTTCAGACTTCAATAGAAAGATTTGATAATCAAAATTTTAATTTACTCCCCCTTGCTCCCCCCAAAAAGTTTTAAGGCAGGTTAACCTGTCAAGAGTAGCGTTGCTACTTATCCAGCTGAGGCAGAGAACGAGGTTGTATAGCCTTATTATTACCATAATTGGCATCTGGAATCTGTTCAACAATTCTGATTTACTTTGTAACAGAGGATTATGGCTGAATTTGGAGTTCTTTGTGGTCTGCAGAGGCTTGTGAAATTCAAATATAAAAACTGTCAGTTAAACATTTCATGAAAAGCCCTACCTTATACTAATCCAAAGAAACATGAACAAGTGCTTGAGGGGATGAAAATCTATAATATGTTTTGGTAGCTAACCACTTACAGAAACATTAACATTCTTGGGCAGGGTCACTCTGTGAGCTTCTGAAGTAACTTAGGGGCCAGCAGGATTCAGTTCTTAGCAGACTTCCAACACCCTGAAAAAAATAGTCAGTCAAAAGCCTCTAGTATTTATGAATTATTAATGCTGCTTTTCACATATTTTTTCCTTAGTTTTGCTTTTGTGTGCGTGTTCAGCTGAGTAATTCAGATAGAGACGTGAATAGATATGCTAACTAGCACCAAGGCTAACCTTTAAAGTTCGTTAAAGCTGTCAGCTTTCAATGAAATATTTTCATTTTTCTTTTTCTGAACTGGAATACAAACATTATTTGTACACTTGGTGCCAGCAGGGGTGTCCCCAGGAATCAGCTTTTAAGATCTTTTTTTTCAATGTAGAAAACAGGTTCAAGAAGGGTGTCAGTTTTACATTCCTCATTTACAGTCCCTGTCACGGGAATGTGTTCACATTGTGCCAGTAGCTTCTCTCAGTTCTCATTACAATCATTGTCATCTAAACGAGGTATAGAGATTTGAATATCTCACACATCGTCTTCCTGAAATAGCAAGATCTGAGGTGGGGGAGGAGGAAAGAGGGAAAGGGGAGGGTTGAGGACCTGAAATACTGCACTTGTATGTGTGTTGCAAGTGGAAGGAATATTTCTTACATTTAAACAACAGTTCAAAAACATTTTTGACCAACTAAAGAGAAGGCAAATGCACTTTACAGTCCCCACTTTACTCTTCCAATAACTTGTTCCTTTCAAAGATTTTAATGTGTGAGAAAAAGAAAAGGATATTGACAATCCAGCAATTATTGTGCTGCATCCTTACTGATCATTGCTAAACTGTAAATATAGATAGCCATTAAACCCAAGTATTTGAACCTAGAATCTAAAGAAATCCCAGTAGTATTCCTACTTAGCTGAGTCAGACACCAAAATACAGGGAGTGGAAGCAATGGGAGCAAGGTTACAAAGACCAAATTCCAACTTCTGGTGAGAGATAACTGATCTCTTGTCCTCTTCTATTTTTCTCCCTTCCTCCTTTTTCATTACATTCTGGTAAGAAGTGTCACCAAACTTCCCCAAAGTTCAACACTACAATTTCTGTATTCCTGTTCGAATGAATGGGTATTCTGAAGCTAAATTCACAACCTACTTCAAGACTTAAAGTCGCTCAGTCCTGTGAGGGATTCAGACCCGGCTGTTTTGATAATACCTAAATTTTAGGGGCATCTCAAATTGCAATTGCGACACTTGGAAGGAAGCTTGAATTTTTGTTATAAACCTACACTTCTGGCCAGGTTCACAAATAGACTGCCTAAAGCAGCTACAGCTTGGACCTGCTTTACTTGATTTTGGCATAACAATTTGATCTTTGTAAAATGGAGAGTTTGTACTCAATCACTGTGATAAAAATTGTGGTGTTTTTTATTATTTTTCAATAGAAATTAATATTATCCCAGCAGGGTAACTACACCAGAAAAGTGATTTACTACTTCAAATGAAATAGTCAGGTTTTCAAAGTATAACTTAATTTATTTTGATCACAGTTAGGCACAACAATCAGACCTCCTAGGACCAGGTGTTGTAAAGACCTCAGATACCCTCACATCAGACAGGGACTAAGATCAAGACCTGAAGCAACAAGTAAATATAACAGACAGACGGGCAAAGCACAGGGTACCAGTAAACCTTCACCCACCCCATTATAACCGGGATGCAGTTTTCCTGTCGCAAATATTTTGATGTTGGTTTTTGAGAAAATGGTTCAAAATTGAATGCCAGTCCTGGCTATCTTGTAACATGATAACCAATCAGCATATTTTACAGAAATAAAAAACATGCCATTACACACTGTGTGTGACACAACGTTCTCATCCTGAAAAGAACCTTTCAATCCTGTGAACTGTGTTATAACGTGGAAATGCAAAATGTACATACTATATTACATAGAAAAGAGAATCTCAGAAAAAAAATACCTGTGATACCAAGCATATTAAAGATATCCTCCAAGTCTGAATTCTTTTGTGTCTAAGAAGAGGCAGTGGGACAGACCGCAGAGAAATGAGGCTTTTTTCATGCTCATGTAATAAATTGATGTTACTCTCACTGCTATTCATAACAAACTTACTACTGCAGTGAAATGAAGTTTTATAAAGTGTTGCAATATTCAGCTAGTTTCTTTCCCAGTGTTATTTGTATCAAAGACTTCTCTTTCTCAGCCCAGTTTGCACTTTATCTATCTGCTGCTCAGGTCAAGTTTGCCCAGTAATTTGTTCTTGACCTTTCCTCCAAAACAATGAAGAAATGTTCTTTCCCAGTCAAATATGCCATTTTGCTAGATGCATGGCAGTTGCTTCCGATGACTTGTTTATAAAGGATTTCCTGACCTTCAGTTTGTTCATGTTTACTGTGGTTAATTGAACCACGCTGAAAAATCTGGAAAAGATACCTGCCTTTTCATAAGTGATGTCCAGTGAACAGCACATTGGTCTGTACATTTGTATGATCAGTCAGCTAGTTCAGCAGACAAATTTTCTTCTCTTCTTCCCACATATTTCCTCTACATCAGTATGAACAATTCAGTCCAAAACAGTAAACCCCAACCTATTTTGGCTGCAGTTGACACAGGCACTTCTTAGGAACTAAGCCTGGGAAGCACCATCCAGGCTTTCTAGAGATATTTAGCTGTTGTATGAGTCTTTTCTTGACCTTTTTTTTAATTAATGTGATTTAATCCACACTTTCTGCTACCATAAGAAATATCTAAAAATATTGTGTATTATTGGATCACCTAACTGATTTACAACATTTTCTAGGTAACTATCCCTTATTGTCCCTTAATTTAATTTTCTTATTTCAGAAACAGGGAAAAAAAAAAACCAACAACCAACCAACCAAACAAACAAACAACAAAAACCCAAACAAAAGCAAGCAAACAAACAAACAAAAAAGTATTTTTCAGTAGCTCCAACCTAAAGGTTGTTATTTTTATAATAATCTTCTGAGCATCTCAGGGTTGTGGCCAATCTTGTCTCTCAACTTTATTTATTATTAATATTTCCAACAAACAAATGACATCTTGCATTATGCTCTTTCATCCAAACAGTCACACCAGGCTAGAAGAAAATATTACTCTTTGAAAGATGAGAGAATCTTCTACAAATCCCACACTGTGCAGAAGATCCAGCAAGATCATTAAAACTCATTCATGCCCCCGGCAGGAGAGAAGGATGAGGATGGAATTGGAGAGACTGACTAAGAGCTATCACAGTGCAACTTACGTTTGTGCACAGGTAGAATATAAGCACATTTGAAACTAAATGCTACCACTTTTTTTATCCTTATCAATTCACAACATTAGAATAGACTGACAAAGCTCACAAGATGATAGAAAACTTGTACAAAGGCAGAAAAAATATTTGACCAAGACCGCACACTAGCCAATTGCCAAGCCAGGAACACAMTGAACAAGCTTGAAATCAAACTTCCCCATTGCAACCATTTTGAAATATTATTCTAAACAGTCAGACATTAAATACATTTAAAATTCCCACACTGTTTTTCCCAATGAAAAGTGTAAAAGAATATGCATTTCCTTTACAAAATATAAATGTAACCTCTTCATGTAAAATGATAAAGTTCCAAAGTTAGAAAGTACAAGTTGCTATTTTTCTAAGTAAGTAAGTTAAACAAGATGAAACACTACATCATGTCCTCGCTTATTAGTTTAGTTTAGTTAAGCACTACAGTTTTTACTATGAATTTACACCAATGACAGAAATTTCTGTTTTGGAGCAAGGAATAACTCATATTTCATATATCTGTGTGTTATACCTATATGCAAATCTTATGATTTTTACGTTAACGACCACATGTGCCCATAATTTATTTTGGAGGATGGGTCCCATACTTACAGTTAGACACCTAAAGACATTGCTAATTCTCTAACGTGACTTGAACTCTTGGCCCTCCAGAGGCTATCCAAAGCTATATGAGTTAGGAAGTGGGTAACAGTGAGATGATTAAGAGTCATGAAGTCATAGAAGTCAATACTGTTGTGGAGTGTTGCAAAGTCACATAAATATATGTAGGGTTCAAGTATTGCCTCTCCTGTCCTTCTGATTCCTGGAAGTCTCTAGACCATGCTGGTCACCAAAATAATTTTTAAGGACTGCAATCACTAGAACAATGAGTCTGAGCAATTTGCTCCTTCTCTAGCCCAGCATGGAATAATTTCCTCTGTTCTATAGAATTTACACAAGACATTATCTCAATGAAGAATGAGTTGAGGACGGGTTTGTCAAGACTGAATAATCCCTTTCCACTTTCCTTTTCTCAACCCTTGCGTGTCTGTTCATGTCTGGGAGGGTGCACCAGTTGTTTTGGATTTTGGTTTCTCACCTCCCAGGGAAGCACTGAGCTTTGGGAATTTGTTCTTCCTGCTAGAAATGTTATTGAAGGAAAATTAAAGATTTCACCTCTGTCATTTGTGACCAGGAACTTGTGTTCAAGCAGAATAATTTGAAATAGAAATTGCTAGTTGACTATGCATAGTTATGAGCAATAATTTTCAGACCCCACAATAATCTTCTCCGACAAGTTCCAGATGGGCACACAATATTGGAACACTATGGCTGTAATACAGAATTTGCCAGGTTTGTAAATCATTATAAAACCCTACACATACTTAGTTCTACGAAAATATACTGTATTAGGGGGGAGGCAATGTATAAATAAATATATTACACTTAAACTCCATCACAGCTGTGAGACTTCACATAGCAGGTCACAAGAATGAGCAAAATGTTTGATTGCTAGAATGCTGCTAGCGTTTGAGTTATTCAAGAAATTGCCTATTCACTCATCTCTCTTGTTAACTCTGACCTTCCAGACATTCATTTCAAATCAAATTCTGTTATTCCGATCATGCTATCAACATCAACATTGCTATTAAAAAGAAAAGTCATTAGTTTGACAAAATCTCAGCATTAAGATCTCCAATCACACATGCTTTGTACCCCTCTAGTGTATTAAACGATATGATTTGTTATCATTCACGTCATATATAAGAGTTATACTTTGCAATTGATATGGACATGGTTGCAACAGACAAGATGGATGAGATTAAAGGATGAAAGTGTTCCGGTATCAGCAACTGAACAAAAGTTTCATTAGGAAAAATTACTCAGATTTATTTTTTCTCTTCTGAAAACCTACAGATTCATAATCCTTTCCTTATGAAAGGATTCATGAAACTTCCTGCTGCCTGTAGTGGACAGTCATGGAGCAGGGTGGAGAAAGTATAGGAACAGACTACCAATTAAGAAAATGTATGGATTATTTGTACAAGCAAGGCCGTATTGGCAAGAAGAGAGATTTGGTATTTGATTCTTAAATGAAAAACCTAAAGAAAATTTCTGAACATGGACCAAGAGGAAGCCAAGTTGTGTCCTGAAAAAAAAAAGGAGAAAAAAAGCAAAATAGTAAGTTAGAGGAAAACATCATCAAACAAGTACACTCTCATTGAATGAGAATCAGTGTCACAGCTGAGCCTCTGTAATGAAAGGGGCAACCTCTGCTAGTCAAGCTAAGAGGGCTTTCTCCCTAAAAAAGGCTATAGAAACTGGGCTGAGGTCACCTCACACCAACAAAACTATATTTTGGTCTTCACATATCCTCTGGTGATGTTTGCATTGGAAGGTAGATAAATTTCAGTCTGAATAATTACTTTCTATCTTTCTAAAATCCTCAAACTGTTAAATTAAATATGGTAGTAATCTTCCTGCCTTGTCTCCAGGAGCAGAGTACGCTGGTGAACAGCCACTCTGTTCCACCCAAGCAATGGTTGCATTTTACTGATCAGTAAAGTGAATTGCTTAATGTTCCTTATATTTTCCAGAAGAATTTTCTAATATTTAGATTGGTCTTGTAAATCACTTTAAAATCCTACCTACAAAACATACTGCTTTAATATACAGTGATATATAAATGTATTGGGTACATACAACTAAGAACAAAAATGTAATAGATGACTGTACAGATCCCTTTACATTGAAGAATATTACACACTGTATACATTAATGCATATTATTTGGTTTCAAATTCCTAGATGTAAAGAAAAATGAACAACTTAATATATCAAAATTACATATGAACAACAAATAAACAATTACATATCTAATGATCCTAGTGGATTTATCTATAGAAATCTCTCAGCAAACTAGTAAGTTGTAACAAAATACTGCCTAACAAGAACAGCATAATTTATACATATTTCAGTTCTTATATTATCTTTTTTACACTCTTTTTGCATCGGGCAACAAGAAACTGAATGTACAGAAATTAATTTAGGTAACAATTACCACAATTCACAATTGCATTAGCACCTATTAAGATTCATTGTTCTGTGGAAATTTTAATGATACATTCCTGAGTGAATAAAAGCAGAAGATGATTAGGAATAAAATTGTTACTATGTATGCTGACAGGACTGCTGAGCGTAATTATACATTTCTAGGGCGACCTGTTTGGAGTTTACTCCATAATTTTATGTAAATTTTGAATAACTTAATTTTTTCAGGTTAAATGCTAATATGTTATTTCATTGCACAGTTGAGTTGTATGACTACTAATGGACACATATTGCAATTGATGGAACTGGCATCAGATAAAAGTCTAGAGCATTTCAGAATGATGGACTTCTAATTCATTGTTTTCTTCTGCCACATTCTTGTTCCTGAATGAGCTGCCAACAATTTCAATCAGTTACTGGATATTAGCTATATTATCTATATTCAGAGCAAAAATTCATTCCAAGGAAAATATTATTTAGGTTGTTTTTTTTTTTAATTTTTCCTCTCCTTTTCCTCATTTATTCACTTCATGATGCAGGCTTATACAGCTTCATGTAATACAGTTGCAGTAAACTGTACAACATAAAAAGGCAAGCAGAAAAAAAGAAAAATTAAATACACTGAAGACAAATGTGTGGGATCAGGGCTGTGCAAAACCTGCCTGTTAGGTTTGTCTAGGTTTCAGTGAACCATACAGCAAAAATCCTGGGAGAACTGGTTGATTTTCTTTTAGGTTCACACTGGAAGCCAAAACTAAAGTAAACTTCAAGAAGCTTGCAGGTTATGGATATGAAACACAAAAAGAGAAAGAAAAAAAAAAAAAAAACAAACAGGGAAAACACCCCACTTTGCACCTATTTTGTCCAATTTTTTTTTAACTCCTGACCTTACCTTCACACTTTTCTTCAATCTCCTCCATACTGGACTTAAATCTGCTCAAACTGAGCATGGACGCCCACTATCCACAGCCTGACAGGAAGATCACACTCCCAACTCCCACCAGAAGAGAGGTGTAAATTTTTTTAATGATCAGGTATCATTCTTGTTTCTCCATATCTACCTCATTTTGTTTACCTTGTACAGCTGCTTTCAGGGATGGAGAGGGAAAGTGAAATCTGCAGTAACAGACTTGAATTTCTCCACTCTTATTTGATATTAAGATGTTCCAGACCAAGTGCAACAGCATTGCTCAGATCCCTGTAACCTGAATCCTTTGTTGGACATTATGAATTAACACACAAACCTTTCAGTAATATAAATTTGACTACCATGAGCAAACATAAGGGAACTGAGCTATATCTTGACAAAAAGCTACTATCAGGAAAATAAGACTTTAAAAACTGTAAAATATTAGACTACAAAAGGATACTATATGAAGTTCCCGTAGCAGATGCTGGAGAGGAAAGATCAGCCAGCTGTTCTTTAGGCCTTTGTGAAGAAAGGCTTGATCAAAGTCACTGGACAAGGAGGCTGTTGGGAAGTGGCCCTGTGCTGAAACTCAGTGATTTCTTTGCAAGATTTTGCCTTACAAGCTGTAGGCTTCTGATGTCTCCCAATTATGTGCTTGTCTTTCTTTCCTCTTTTGCTGCAAATGAATCCAAGAATCTTATCTGTCCCAGTAACAAACAGACAAAGATTGTGTTTTTTAAAAGCTCTCTAGGTTGGATTATCTATTTTACTGGAAGAGATATGAAGAAGTGAAACTAGTTTGATAAATTATAAGTGTGAATGAATAAGCAAGTGTAAAAGTGTACATATATGACGCTTACTACAGAAATAATCTATTTCCCCTTAGCAAAGAAAAAAAAATCAGCTTCTTATTCATCAATGGTTGCAACTGCTCAGTAAACAGGAAAGTGGTTTTGCTTCCCTAAACCATCTTTTTTCCCTTGTGACATAGGGTGGATCTGCAGCTAACGTTCAAAGTTGAAATCCAGCTTTCTCCAGCAATTACTTTCAACCCATCTGCCACCCACGTGATCATAGAGTTTATCAGCATGAGTGCTTAACATGGCTAAGAGAGGTCACCTGAAAAAGGAAAAAAATAAAATAAGAAAATTTTATGTGCTTGCTCCAAAGTAATGTTCAATATAATAAGATATGATACTAGCTAGAGGAGAATATTTTTCATGTATGAAGCCTTTTTCAAGGGAATTAATTTCAGCTCAATTCCTAAATTTTGAATCATTTCTCATTCTAAAAATTGTGTTTACTGATATCACAACAGCCTCATGACGGGAATTTCTAGCTAAACTTCCTACCTCTACCCCTTACTGGTATCTATATGTAGCTATGCCCTTTCTTTAATTCCATCTCTACTGTACTCCATAGAGGACTTTGTTCTAAGTAGTAAAGCATATGTACTAGCTCTGAGGATTTTTAGAGATAATTTGATTTTACATTTAGTCACAAACAGAACAGCTTTATTGGTATGGCAGTTATCATGGACCTTAAAGAAAAATCAGTTGTTGGTGAAACTGTTGGTGGAACAGTTCAAACATAAAAGCTTCTTTGTGGACCAGTAGGCAGATGATTGAATGATTTGAATGGAGGCATGAGGACACATATCAGAAGAAGCTAATACTCCTAGGACTTTAAAAGCCACAAATAACATTTTGAATTATTTCACAAATATTCCATCACAGTAAAGAAAAAAATCCAAATACAGTAGTCTGAATTGCTCATCCCAAGCCTGCTAAGCAGACACTTTTAGTTGGTTTTGGTGTGGACTCTAGTTTAAAGTATGTTGAGAGAAATTGATTTAATTTCAATTGTTTAATTTCTGTGTAATATTCTTTTCCTCTTTCTTCCCTTCCTCTCCTCATTCCTGAACTCTTGTGACAATAACAATTAAAATAAAGTTCTTGGTTCCATTTTAATTCCATAAACCATTTCCCTGTATTTGCCACTTGGATCATTCCCTCTTTGCACCTTGTTTGGCCTCCAGGCGCAGAGTCATCAAACAATCCCAGCGTGCAGACTCCAAAGATTTTCTAGTCGATCCCTCTTCCTGGTAATAGAATCAACTATACCAGTGTTATCCCTGAGAGACATTCCTTAACCTATTTAAGAATAGTCAGCAAAACTTCAGAGCTTCTCTAGTACGTAGTTTGTTTTGTCTGACATCCAACCTGAACCTTCCTTACTCCAGTGCTAGTGTTCTGTTTCCTAGTCTGTCCTTCATGCGCATGTAGAATAGATTATTCAGCCTTAGTGTCCTGGTTCCGGCTGGGACAGAGTTAAGTCTCTTCCCAGTAGCCGGAGGGGGTGCTGTGTTTGGGTTTGGTAATGAGAGGAATGTTGATGGCCCATTGATGCTTTGGTTGTTGCTGGGTGGTGCTTGCACGGAGGACTTTTCAGCCTCCCATGCTCTGCCAGGTGCAAGGGGAGCTGGGAGGGAGCATAACCAGGGCTGTTGACCCAGCTGGCCAATGGGGTATTCTATACCATGTGACATCATGCCCAGTATAAAATTGGGGGGGAGGGGCTCTGGTGTTCGGGACACACGCGGTCGTTTGGGACACGTGGGGGATGAGCAGTTGCATTGTGCATCGCCTGCTTTGTATATTCTGTTATTGTTGTTGTTATAATTGTTATTATCACTGTTCTACTTTGTTTTATTTCCATTTATTTCCATAACTGTTTTTATCTCAACCCACGGGTTTTCCTTCGCGTGCTCTCCCGATTCTCTCCCCCATCCTACTGGAGAGGGGCGGTGAGCGAGCAGCTGCGTGGTGTTTAACTGCCGGCTAGGGTTAAACCATGACACTTAGGAATATAAAGACTATTATCACATCTTCCCTCAACCTTCTCTTCTGTGGACTAAACAGACAACCTCTCCAGGAAACCTGTTTCAGTGTCTGATCACCCTCACAGCAAAAAAACAGTCTTATGTTTAAATGGAATTTCTTCTATTCAACTTGTACCCATTGTCTTGTGTCCTGCCACTGGGCACTACTGAGAAGAGCCTTGCTCCATCTTCTTTAAACCCTCTCATCAGGTATTTATGCACTCTGATCCCCCCTGAGCCTTTTTTTCTCCAGGCTGAAGAGTCCCATCTCTCTTGACTTGTCAATATGTCAAATACTCCAAGCCCTTCGTCTTCGTGACCCTTTGCTGGACTCACTCCAGGAGGTCCATATCTTTCTTGCACTGGGGAGCCAAGACACTGCTGTCTTTCTGAGCCTGTCAGCATTTCTGCTTCCTCCGCACGGTTTGGACGTGCCACGTCCCCAGAGCTGAAACATGGCACAAAGACTGCCAGCCAGGACACTATTTTCTTTAAAAAGATCCAGTGGATTTGTTATAATGGACTTACGTAGGGGAAAGCTCTGTTCATAGTACAGTACAATGAGAGTTAAAAAGTGTTCACTCATGGGTAAGTGTTAGGAATAAACCTACTACCAGGTAAAACACTGTGAAGGACACAGAGTGACAGAGGATTTTGGTTACAGAAAGTTGCATATAGAACCTCAGCATCTCCTGTGAACTCT
Source organism: Oceanodroma leucorhoa (assembly GCA_030449065.1). Lineage (NCBI taxonomy): Eukaryota > Metazoa > Chordata > Aves > Procellariiformes > Oceanodroma > Oceanodroma leucorhoa. Next base: position 363,770 of record JASVER010000081.1, read on the forward strand.
TGTTTCTCTACTACTTTTGCCTAGGCTATACACAAGAGATGAGGTGCTGGAGACAGGATGAAGGACCATCTGCGAGTCTGTGATCATCGTACAGGTTCAGCCACTACATACCTAAATTTAGCAGAGTCACAAATGAGGCTAATTTCAATACTTCCCAAAGAATAAGGGAGGAAAGTTTCTCACAGGTATATTTTTTCAGTTTCTTGACAGAAAAAGAAAAAAACAAAACAAAACAAAACAAAACAAACCCTGAACTTCTTGGTTTAGTCAGTATGATCCTTCGGGCAAAGTGATATTTATTCCGTAATATTTGCAACAATACAGCCCTGAACACACAGATTCATGAAAAGGACTGAGGAGTTGTTGATGGTGATGCCACTTATTGCAGAGGAACAATGGTGTAAATGTACTTCAGTGGATTCAGATGCAGATAGCTGCAGCACATCTGTGTTGTGGCACTGTGGAAATTTCACCAGAACTGAACATCCAGTGATTTAAGGTGTTCCTGTTAGTGGGCTTCCTCTCATGTCTAAATGGACTGTATGAACCTGCACATGTCTGAGTAGAGAACATCGCACCTGTGATGTGGAGACTGGCATTTGTTGTTTTTTGCCGAAGAGCCTTATAATATCCTTGTGTTTTGTAACGGTTTTTCAGTCTGCCTCTGGACCCAAACTGTTGATTCTGACAAATGACACTTCACAGGCAGTTAGGTTGCAAAGTAAAGCAAACATCTTCTAGTATTACGGTACATATTTAAATAGTCGATTCATCTGAAATGCAACTATACATAGAAACTGATGTTTGCCAAATGTAATGCACATAAATCCGAGAGGGCATGCAGGAATAATGAGCAGAGGAGATCAAGGCAGATCACTCTATCTTCTATCAACTCCACTTGCATTAAAAGGCATGAGATGCCTCCAGTCATTATGGAAAGAGGACCTTCCAAAGTAAGTACAAGCCATCCAGGATTGTCTACCTCACTTTGCAAAGAGGCTGAATCAGTAACCCTCAAACACAAAATATCAAGTTAGTTTCACCAAGCCTTAACACAAATATCACTACCCCACATCATCAGTGCTAACTATTCAGCTGGGTAAAGCATGATGGTGAAAAGGCCAGTATTGTCAGTTGTGGAAAAACTGCAATAGACAGGTTGTAGAGAAGAGTGAGGAGACATAAATTATGCTGACTGGAGCCTGAGCCATGTACAGTGAACAAGCAGGGTGTAAGGGAAGAACAGGGTCACCTTTCACAAGCTTAAAGAGGCCAGAAATCAGCTTTCAAACCTTGTGAAACACTAAGGATATATTTGAGCTAACATTTCCTACTGAGAGAGGACTCTACATCACCATCAGGTGTGGCACTGCAGCATGCCCTACCTCGCACAGCCTCATAGCTAGCAGTTCCTGGTACTCAAGACAACATTTCAGGGACATATTTTTCCATGAGTTTCTTTGTGGGAGGTGATTCACCTCCTGGTCCTTGAAGCAGAGCAACTAATACAGTTTAATGAAAACTGCAAACACACTGTTTAGCAGCTTGGGGATTCGGGTTTTTCAGAGTGTGGGCAACGCTGACTGAACTACTATTTCCCTGTGGCACAGGTCTGCTGAGGGTTTTGGCAGGAAACTGGTGGTATTTGCACTTCAGTCTAATTTACACTCCCTCCAGCTGGTCCTTGTAAGAGCCCAGGAAAACATTATAGCTTAACCTTGCTCAACCTGAAGACAGAAAGGGCTAAGCTAGACTGCCGCTCTGTGTAATGAGCCAAGGGACCAGCCTCTGCCTCACGCTTTCACAGTATCACTTCAACTTTTCCTTAAGAAAACGTTGCTGGAAGAAATGAGTGAAATGTCTATTCTCAGTGTTTGCAACCCTGATATTACTCCAGAGCCTGAACAGTCCACTTTTGGTCCCTTTCCCATACTGTTTTCTTTACAGACTCATGAAAGGGAAAGGCTATCCTGTGCATGAATCAGGGGAGTGTCCCTCCCTCCCTTTCCCCTGCCCAACATGCACAAACACTGGTCAATATAAAATATACAAATATCAAATGTTAAAAAGACAAAAATCAAACAAGTACGACCACATTTCCTTACCAGTTTTCAGGGTGCTCACACGCCTTAATATTGGCTGTGTTTCAGGGGAGTGGATGGAAAAGACYAGGCTGACAGAGGATGTTAGAGCAGGCAGTTTTTGCTGTAGATGGTATGAGTTGGCAGAAGCAGTCGATCACTCCTCCAACAAAAGGGGGAAGTGGCATATCAGATTTCCTTTTACAGGCTCTTTAATAAACAGACATGTCTTTGTGTTGTCAACCAGCAGTAAACATCCACCATCCCTGCTTCATAAAGGGCCTTATTATGTTAAAATAATTTAAGCAAAGGACTCGAGGTGTTTTGTTTTGTTTTGTTTTGTTTTGTTTTGTTTTGTTTTGTTTTGTTTTGTTTTGTTTTGGAGAACAATGCTAACCAAAACAAAACACAAAAGCGAGAGAGAGACAAGAGCTTTGCTGCAGGCACCCCGAGCAGTGAAAAACACAGCAAGAATACCAACAAAGCCTCACTCAGCTTTCTTTGCCTGCATTTGGTGACAAACAAGCTTTCAGAAGCCAGTTGAATGAGGATGTGAAAAGGATGTTTTAAGATCCACCCATTTCAAAACGGTGCTATCTTTTGTCTGTCTAAGGATTATGTTACTTTAATCCTAACCTCATACAGATGAAAAGTAACAAATTCATCATCTTCATACAGGACTGGTGTACGTGTGTGTGTTTTCTATGAGGAAATTTTATTGAAGTTAGAATTCACTGGTAAATAAATAATCTAAATAAATAAAAATGGATGTTGTGGCTTTTTTTCTGGGAGATTAATTTCACAGAAGCAGAAAGTAAACTGTCATCTACATAATGAGGAGGGAAAAAAAAGAAAAAATCCCACAAAACAGGAAAAGCAGAAATGGAAAACAATTACTAGATTTCATCAGTATGCCTCTACAATTGCCTCACCTCACTTCTGCCGTGCATCTCTTCTCCACATTACATCTTGTATTTTTATTTTCAGTATGTTATACACAAAATATTACATGTAGTATAATTTGAGCTTCTAAACGTGTGCTTGGGCAGGATGACTGTGTCTGTTGAGACTCCTAGATTACTCCTATTAGGGGGTGAATGTCATGCTATTTGTCATCCAAATGGTAATTTTCCCTAGGCTTATATTAAGGTTTCATATTTTATGATAACCTCTGTATTATGTTGATCTGGGCATTTTTCACGAACCCGTTCATCAGACAGGTATGTCCAGTGGTAACTGCAGCCTTGCAAAATTTTACTTGCTTTCAGGGTAAATAAAATATTATTTTTTTCAACTTCCTCAGTGATACTAAAAGAGCATTTGAGTCCCTGTGAGCATGCCAGTAAAATTCCGGTACAAGCTTTGCACATATTAAGAAGTATATATGTAGGAGTTAATTTACTGATCTTAGAAAATACTGTATCAGAAGAGAATCAAATTCAGCCTGGACTAAATGTTATTATCTGGCAGCTGTCTTGTAACCACCCATCTCTAACTGGCCCAGAATTCAACACTAATATGGCCAAACAGTTAAGAGGCGCAGTGTCTGGGATTTTTGACGCGATTCACTGTGATACTTTTGTACATGGGTGAATGGGCAACTGTGTGAGAAGGATGACCAGGTTTGAATTAACTGCAAATTCTGCTTTACACCTGGCATAGCATGAGGAGAAAACCCACTGAAAGAGAAGAGCTTGCATATTCTAATTAATAAGTATTAAAACAATTTGCAAGATGTCATATATTGTTTAGAAATTGTACCAAAGCTTCACAGGATAAGGGTCAGGGACTGGCTCCAAGGATGGCATACTCAATGATAATTAACCTTTCGGATTGCTCTTAGGTTTCAGAGCAACTTGTGATCCTAATTGAAATTAAATTGAGGAGGGCGGAGAGAGACAGCTCTTGCCAAACTATAAACTGCAATAAAACGCAGCAGATTTAGCCGTGCACGCTAATTTCTTCTTGTGGAGCGCTCTGAGGAGCTGATACAGACACTAAATCAAATCCGCAGCATTATCTGACTAGGTGAGGCCTCAGCACTCCAGTCAAGAAGTAAAACAGATGCAGATCCTTTTGCCAACAGCATGTATTTCCCGTGGATAAAGGGAGCAATTTTCTATTCCCTCAGGTGCTGCTCTGTGCTAGCATTCAGTGAGCCTGACAAAAAATCCCAGCTGCTCTCACCTCAGAGGAAGAAAACACAAACAACTCTAAACAAATCAATCTAACATTTCCTATAGCCTCTAATGTGGAGTACAGTCAATTCTTTTCTGCCTCCTCCCCTTTTTTACATAATAAAAATCTACTGTTCCCATCATCCCCAATATGTTGGAAGCCAGCAACTGTGAATGCAGCCATTCGTATAATTTGAATGATAATCAAAAATAGGCAGAAAAGGAGGATAAATTTACCAAACTTGTGAGAATATTCTAGGAAAAAAGGAATTTCCTGAGGTAACTGTCCTTGACCTGGCTCTTTAATCGAGTGAAATTTCATCACTTTATCTAATATCATGCTTCATGCTTCAGGCTCCCAGCAATTCTATTTTAGTGTGGTCTAATGGGCAGCTGACACATCCACTCAGCACCAGACTGCATAATATGTGCTGACACACTGTGTGGTGAGCACCCTATTGAGAGCTGTTTATTTGTGCCTGGCAAGGAAAAATTTCATCCAGTAAAGTCTCTTCATAGCAATTTCAGTCTCAGTTTTCAGGGCCTCCACGGACTCCACATTTCAAGAGGTTCAGAAGCACTTGCAGGGAAATTCAGTCACTTATTTGGGTGGCTGTACATTATCTGACTTTAGGTGAGAGGTTGTGAAAGCACTGGTTATGGTTGTCTGAAAACTGAATCTAGATAGTGTAATGAAGAGTGTCATTCTAACTGATTTGGAGCCAGCTCTTCTCAGAACCCCTGATTCAATTTGATATTCTGAGGTTAACGCACTGTATTGGGGCTGAAAATAGGAATGCACACAAAAAGCTTTTATATTTATTCAGTTCAGTAAGCATAGCAAACTCATCAACAGCTATTTGTACACTGTAGCATGGTGGGACTTACTTTGATGTTCTGATTTATGCTTGCTATTTTTCCTGAAGTATTACTTTAGAGTAGAAATGGACCAAAAAAAAAAAAAAAAAGCAGATGTGACTCTCAACATAATAGCAAAGGACATTATCGTAAACAAAACAACATGAGAAAATAAAGGCATGACACAATCACAGCGATTCTGGCCTCTGAACCTCATGTAGAAATCAAATTCACTATCTAGAGACCAAGGAATACATTTCTATACACATACTAAGAGCTAACATATTAAGATACTTCTCTTACTTATTAGCTATGGAGAAATAAGTACTCTGCAAAGCAAGTTATATGTACACAGATATAACAAAAGAACAAGTGCACACAAATAGAATTGATTAAAACCTATGCTTCATCAACCCATCCACACTGAAAGGTATAACCAAATTATATCTAGACATACAATTACTGATTACCTTAGCACTTCAAGAGTCTCTGGGAAGACCTTATAGCAGCCTTCCAGTACCTGAAGGCAGCTTACAAGAAAACCAGAGAGGGACCTTTTACAAGGGCATGTAGTGATAGGACAAGGGGTAATGTTGTTAAACTGAAAGAGGGTAGGTCTAGATTAGATATAAGGAAGAAATTCTTCACTATGAGTGGTGAGGTACTGGAACAATTTGCCCACAGAAGTTGTGGATATCCCATCCCTGGAATTGTTCAAGACCAGGTTGGATGGGGCTTTGAGCCACCTGATCTAGTGGAAGATATCTCTTCCCATGGCAGGGGGGTTGGAACTAGATGATCTTTAAGGTCCCTTCCAATGCAAACCATTCGACAACTCTATGATTCTATGATTCTACTATTCTATGATTCTATGAGTGGGGTGAAGTGAGGAAAAAAGTGAAAATCATCACCCCGAAAGAGGATTCTGGGCCATTTCTGAGAACTGTCCCTCCTTCCAAGCAAGCATCTCCTTATCTGTAAGAGATGGAGATGGCTTAGAACAGCCTTGGGGGTCAGACCATCCTTTCAGGTTAGTGTCAGCTCTGTTCCAGCTCATCAGCTTCAGGACAGCAGTGTGGGATTTCACACGCTCGTGCAGCAGTGTCACTTCCCAGAGACTATTCCCAAACACTGGGGTAAATCTCAGGGGCATGAGAAGCAGAGAATAAAAGTGAAGATGTAGCAGCTGAACACCGGGCAGCTGTACACAGCTTAAGTGTCAAACAAGGAGGTTGACCTTGAGCTCACAGAGTGGAGCCATACAGCCATGAATGTAGGCTATCATCACCTCCTAAAAAGAGAAAGAGTAAGAGAAAGTACTGCCCACGTGCAGCTTCAGCTCTACAAAGTAGCCACCAGTGATATCAAGCTGATGTCTCATCAAGTAAGCTTTGCGTTTCCACCTGCACGTGTCCAGGAGCAGCCTTCTGCACTGTACTTCAGGTTCCCTGGTATCACAACCTACATGGCAACTATTTTTCTCTCTGAAGCAATCATATCACATTTGTTCAGACTTACACGAACTGAGCAAATCCTACCAGGAGAAGACACACAGAAACTTTCAGAAGATTCTTCAATAGTTTTCCACTAGAAGAAAGGTACATTTATTTCAGATTTCTTTATCTGTAAAGGTGAGTCACATCATGCTTCAGCCTCCAGTCAGATAATGTATTGATCTTTGCTGCTCAGATAGAGTAAGTATTTAGCAGTAAATTCCCGTTTTCAAGGTAGAGAACAGTAATTGTGCACACATAGTGCAATCTGTGGAGGATGAGGTAATGTGGAGAGGTCTTTCAATGATCTTGGAGAAGGAAAGAGGAACTCAGAGAAGGTAAAGGAGTTATTACAGTTCAACAGTAAGCCCTGTTCATGCACAGAATCCTAATAAAATCTGCGTGCCATTTATCCAAATGCAAAACAAAGAAACATATAAGCTGTGGAAGGAGAAGAGCCAAACCAACAAAACAGTTTATAGCCTTGTACGTACACCTCTCCCTAAGTCAACATCCAAACAAAAACAAAGAAAAAAGACAGAAAATTCTGTCATTCTAAGACAGAAAATTCTAACAGTATCTTCACATGAGATTGTACATGAGAAAAGGTGGAAATGTTGCCTAGTATTAATATACTTAAAACCACCAGGAGGGCTTGCATAGAAATCTATTTTGATATATGTAAATCTGTGTGTGTATATATGCAAGTATATATTTTATATATACGTATGGATGTATGTATACTTTTCATTTAATTGTTAGGTAGAATTTTTCCTAGTTTTGAATTTTACCTAAATCTAGTAATTTAAAATGTGTTACATAAAGCAATTTCTGATGCCTGATTAACCTTGAAATTATAATATTTCTCTTGCCCTTGTTATGGAAGTTATAACTAGCATGCGGTTTGGACTGCAGTCCCTGAATTCCAGTCATAAACACACACATGGATTATTTGCAAAGCTACATCTGTTTCCTCCAAGAACAATTAATAAGGCAAAAACCTTGAATAATGCAAGTAGGACCTTCCTAAAGGAACATATATCTTAACAAGGGCCAGTGAAAAATTCATTTATTTGGCATTGAAAGCATGTTTCATAGCAACACACACATATTGTATTGCTTCTGCTTTTTTGGCTAACTAATTCCATAAATAATGAACTTAAATTACACAATTTATTAACAAGGCCTAGGGTTCAATGTGGAATCAATAACAATCTTTCCTCTGTAATGCTTTAGGTTAAGATCCCCAAATAAACATTTAATTTAGATTTTCATAAGGGAGTTACTATGTATATACCAAATGATTATTAAATGCTTTTACAGAATGAGAGATTAACTATATAATAGATGGATCAGCTGTTAAACAGGTTTTAATTCCAATATCCATTTCTCTCCGTTTTTAATTCTAATATCCATTTCAAGGTATAAACTTATTTTACAGGAGCTGCATTAATATATTTCACTTGGTATGTAATTGTAAACAGCTATTTTACTGTATAGTTAGTAGCAGCCTTATATGAATAATGCTGTATGAATGAATGTGGTGTTGCTACAAAAGCACGTATAGAAGTACGAGGCACTCACATAAAATGTACCAGAGGATGGTGTAAGAGTCTGTGCTCTGCTCTACATGGGACAGGCTGGAGGCAAGTCTATAGATGCTCCTCAGCCTTATCGCCTTGGGATTTTGCCAGGGGGCTGCACAGAAAAAAACAGAGGCACAGCATTAGGCCAGGCTGTAGCAGGGTACAAACAGAGTCATTTCACAGGTTGTTTCGGCCATTTGCACCTCCACTCGATGTAAGCAGCTCTGAATAGTAGGACAGGATTCTGTTTGCAAAGACAAAAGAAATTAGGCAGAAATATAATACTTCTACCGCCTTTCTCTAGGTGGTAGAAGGCGGCTGCATTTCGGTAACTGCCCTCCTTTGTCCTTTAAGACACAACACTACTATTGCTCCTGCCCTAACAATAAGAATATGCCTGTAAAAGGTTATTGAGTATTACTGGTAAGTGATGACACAGCAATTAAACGAGGCAGATATTACATGATTTAACAACTGAAGAAGCTGAWTTTTTTTTAAAGTGGAGAGGGGAGAAAAAAAATCATCTTCCAGGCCCTTAATCAGACAGGTGCTGTTGCATTTTAAACAACACAAGAATCAAGCTACGGGTCTCCAGGACACGTTTAACTTTGTCTTGCGTTAAATTGATTACTAAAGATGTGGAAGCAATTTGTGTTAAATGAAAACATTTGGACATGGGTCATGGGTCTGACTGCCCTAGCCAAATGGTTATTTCATAATTGTCCACTGTGGGATTTCTTGCACTTTCACTGAAGCATCTGGTACTAGCCATTGTCCAATGTAGAATACAGGGTTGGATGCAGCTCATATTCTTGTTAGGTATGGGCATTTTTCTGTGTTAATTGAAATTATCTTTTAATTAAAATTAATTTCAACCCTTTACCTTTGTCTACACCCAAATTTTGCTCAGTTTTTCTGAGAAGTTCAGTACAGCCTAGTGGCTCAGGCAAGGTGGTAGAGGTAGAAAACTCTGTAGCATTTTGGATAAACAACTCACCAGCATGAATATTTCTAACAATATAGAGGGGTATCAAAATTTGTTTGATAAGGAAACATAATTCCTCTATTAATCTAAATGCATTTTCAGGACATAAAATCTTGACCGAGTTGAATGCAACAGAATTTCATCACYTACTTCATCACAATACTTTCAGGAGTTACCCAGGAGAAACAAATTGTTTGCTCAAGACATTATAGTGAGCCCATGACAGAGACCCAAATGGTGCACAGTTACACAAAGTCCCAGTGCAATGCCTGAATGACAAGGACATATTTCCGAGTGCAGCTGGTCCCTTGCTCTAGGTGAAGCCCTGGTGCTCTAGGTTTTCTTTTACGCTGGATCAGCAAAATGCACCTATCTTTCAAAGGCTTGATGGGCTTAATTAATGAATGTTCATAAAGCACCTCAAGTACCTTCAAAGAAAGGTACTAAAGAAGCATAAAGGATTACTCTTTCCCACATGCATTGTGAATGAACATAAATGCTTTTGTGCAAACTGACATTTTCACATACATACTGAATTGCTGAAAAAATCCCAGCTTCGTTGTATTAAATATTTAGCAGGGATTTCTTTTTTTTTTCCCCCAGGAATTCAGTACACACATGAAAATGTCAGCTTCCACAAAAGCATTTCTATTCGTTTTTGACAGATGTTTATCATATTGCAAGAGACAATGGAAAGAGTCAAAGTCCAAGAAAAAAACCCTTCCCTAAGATGACCTCTGTGAGTTACAGTATTCTAAAACTAAAAGGAGTTCCATTCCTCAGTTAAGCTTGTGAGTTCATCTGTAAGTCGCATACTGATAGGGTTTTATGGAAAATCACTTCTCAAATCTAAATTTAGCAACTCAAACTCTATGGGAATAAGGAGGACTTGCCAATAGTTGAGACTTCAGCCCTGTTTATGTCTGTTTGCCAGTATAACACAGGCAGTAAAGACACATAATTTGGCCACAAGTTACCTCGTAACATGCAAGTGCTCTGAAGACCACTCTCTGTACTAAGATATATTGTTACAGGTTGTCACCCTTTTCTTTTTTTGAGATAAATTCTATCTTAGCCTATCACCTAGGAAGAGACATCCCCTTTGAAAATTTTACTTAAATCTAAATCTGATGGGGATTTGGGAGAGGAGTGGGTGAGGGCTCTTGGATTGCCTTTGTAATTTATTTCTGCTTCTAGCATGCTCTTTGTGATTCACAGCACAGACTTACTTTTCTTATATTACCATATGTAAACCTTCACTTACCTGAAACAAGATCTTCAGAACAACCACACAAATGCTATATTCTCTACACCTGTATAAAGTGACTGGGAGAAATAATTAATTTGTACATTGTCATTCACTGTAAGATTTTACTTTTTGACTATGTTCTCAGGGTTACAACCGGATATACAGCATATACTCTGAAGGTATCTAAAAGGTATAAGCAAGCACAAATTTTAAACTGCAGAATGTGAGTGTTCCCTCTTTCTCTTTAGGGAGCAGCTCATTTTAAGCTGTCTTCAAATTTACTGTATTTTATGATAGTTTTAATTTGGAGATACATCAGTGAAATTACCTAAAATATATCCCACAATATTAAATTACATTTTGCAAAATACAGAGGAGGCAAAAATGCAGGTTCAAACCCCTCATCTGCCTAAAAGATTCAAATCTACATCTCCCAAGAAAGCTTCTAACCAACATACATTGAAAGGGGAGTGGGRCTTTCAGAGTCTCCTGGTGACACAGCTCCATTTGTATCAAATGCAAGGGGCACACGGGGAGTAAAAATTTCTGTGACTCAGTGGCTGCTTGTTACCTGCAGGCATCAGGGTGTCTGGGTTCTCATGAATATACCATATTTTAGATGAAGGTGAACAAGCCATAGTAGACCATGGAGACCAACAATTTAGAAATCTGAGTTAGGAAAAAGGTATGTATCCAAAACCCCTCAGTCAAGGAGGAACTCATCCTGCATCTCTTGTTTTCCCAAAAAGTTGTTGTCATTTTTTCATTCTTGTCTAAATGGCCAGCTTTACCTGTTTGCTAATAATTTGGTGACAGTTAAACTACCTTCTTTTTCCTTTTCAGTTAGCATAAAAAAGGTTCAAAAAACATAACCTCTGAAATAAAAAGTGAAGTGAATGACACTGAAAAGTAACTATGAAGTAGTTCATTCAAGAAATCAAAACAATCAGGATACCTAAACTATGAAGCTAGAAATCAGATATGGGTCTCTCCAAATCCCAATTTCTCAGCCTGGACCCATTCTTCTCATATATCAAAAGTGAAAAAAAAATGGCTCAGCTAACTTTGTCATCTTCCCAAAGCCCTTCCGAAGTTTCTCAGCTATGCTCACTGTGGTTGTTGAGGGTGGTTGAGGAGGTAGAGCTAATTGTAAAGGGCCTGACACATAAAAGGGACATGCAGAGATATTGGTGGGGCCACAAAGAGAAACCAAACCACAGATACAGATTTCCATGCTTCTGTGTTCTGTGATCAGGGACATCTTTGCTGAGGGCCTTAACAAACTGGCCTGTAATAAGTAAGATATCCAAATTTATTTTTAAAAGTGGAGAAATTACAGTACCCTAACATTTGTTAACCCAGAATATTTTGAAATTTCTCTTTCAGAAATGATGAGGCTGCTTAGGCGCGGCTAGGGTTAGGTCTATTACTGTATCTTACCCAGAACATCTTAATTTGTGTATGTGGAAAGAGATAACTTGACCTACAAAATCAAGAGAATGTGTGAAGTTTGGAAAGGATATTTTGTGCAGAAGAGGAGGAAGAAAATTGATGCCAAGAAACGAATGCTCATGTTCTGAGAGCTCCTAGTGCGTAAATGGTTCAACACAATGGGGAAGGATGTGGAGAAGAGGCATAATAGAGAATTCTACCTTTTCTCCTATGCTTGAGGTCACTTTAAAAAAAATTGGAATAAAGCACCCAAGAGTTCACACCATGAGGACAGGAGCTCATCAGAAGTTTAAGAATTCTTTAGACAAATTCTTAGAAATGTCCATTGTATTTTAAACCACCAGATTCACCATCGGTAAGACTCTGAAATCTTTACTCCAGACAAATTACAAAGCCACCAAAGAGACCTATAATCTCCAGCAGGGCTGAATAAAGCAAAAGTAAGGACCTTTGTTCTACTAAATGTACATAAAAGGTATAGGATTTGATACACACACTGTAACCCTGCTATATCCTTTTCTCTCATCAAAATACTTCAAAGCTCATCATGGCTCTTTTCATGCTAAAATAATACCAATAAACACAAAGCATGATCACCTACAGTGGCATTTCACACCACCCATCAGTTACAGAGCCTGAAACAGGAAGCACCATTTTCCAAATTGAAAATGTTTGAATGGGCTGTCAAAAAGCCTCTCAGTAAATGTGTTCCATCCAACAGAAACAAACCCTGTGCAAACAAATCAAGTGGTGCAGAAATCCTTTGCACAAGATGATAGGCGAGGCCTCCATGCTGACACTGTATGCAAGCCAAGTTTTCATGTACTTTGATGGCTGACCTCCAACTCCTGACATATTCATTATATTCCAGCATGTTGGGCGCAGATTGCATTGAAGTGATGACAGCTACAAGACAGCCGACAAGGAATATGGGCATTCTGGCAACAGGTGGCCTTTCATTTGTACTGGGAAAGTTAATCTAGTTTATCATCAAAGTATATTATGTTCAAGGAGTGTCATGTTTTGAGAAGTCTAGTGACAGATCAAACAGAGGAAGCATTCTTCCATAGACTATGACATTTTTTGTAGACCAAACCTTTCAAACTGCTCTATTGTTTATGCTTGATTTAGGTCAGTTAAAAGTTATTCCATTGTCTCGGGGTTTACATTGCTGGCTCCAAATTTCAGTTTCTCTCCTATGTCAAAGGCTGATGGAGGCATGTGGTAAAGTATACAGCCCTGGGACCACCAGCAGTCACATGCTGGGGAATACTTGATTACCTCGCAAAAGGTGATTTTAGAAAGACGATACTCCTCAAGGAAAAATAACAGATAGAAACACCTCTGGGAAAGTGCGTGTCTTTGGCTCTGACAACCATATTAGCTGCAAATCCAGTCCTGAAAAATCTTACCCCCCTGCCCACTTTGCTTATCTATTTCAACAGACTGAGGAAAATGATGTGTAAAATTGAAATCATGTCAAAGTCTCATAACTCAAGTGGTTGATGTGAACTCTCAGTTTAATTTCACTTCTGCTTTTGGAGGTAGGTCAGACAAATACTGCACCACAGTTAAAGCAAACCATTGATTTTACATGTGAGAATATAGCCACAGAGCTGACACCAATTTTTCTGTTGAAACTGTTTTGGGGTAACAAAATATTTTTTAACTAAACAAAGATTTTCAACACATAAATCCACTTGCCATGAAAATGACAAAGAAATATACTCAGGAGATATAAACAAGCAGAAAAGACCCCAACCCCAAAATACTTAAACTGGAAATGGAAATCATGAAATCCTGGTGCAGTCTCCAAATATTGCAGCTTTAATATCCTAAATCACTTTTTCTTCTCTACTGTCCACTTTCTGGGATACAGACTTACCTGAGGATCTTGGAAGTAAAACTAGACACATCAAGAGAAATGTCATCTAACCAGGGAAACTGAGCCATCAACAGAACCGGCAGACTAGCAGGTCTCGAACTACAACTCCAGTAGGGTACCATGGCAACATTCCCAAATCAAAATATCAGGCTTTCAGATGAAATAGTTTTTTTATTAATTTCTATCAAAAATAACAGCTTAATGAAAAATGTATACAAGTGGCTTCACTTCATAAAATAAAGTTTGCCAAATAGAGGAAAAAAGTGATATTTTTCTAGCAGTTGTTCCTAGCAGTGTAGTTAAGCTTAAACTATTGCTGAATAAGGATCCAAATGTGGTTTGATGGAAGAGCAGTCTGAAAAATGCAGGCATGTATGTAAATATTATTTTTGTAAAGGTGAATGTTAATCAGGAATCTCATAAGACTATTTGGCTTTTGAATTTATTGAACATAATGTTTGAAAGACTTGAGTCAATACAGATGCATTGATGTTTTAGCTGTGGTGAAGAATGTGTTCCCTGAAGTCATCCTCACCTCCTGCACTCTGGCTTTCACCATGGAGTTGTCTGTGAGCACATGAACCAAATTAATTTCAGGTGCAACTTCATGAGAAAATGTGATCCAGAAGAGCACAGGTCAACTACATCCTTTAGTCCTTGCAACCAGACCGGAGCTAATCCAAAGATATTTACAACCAATTTCTAGCTTTCCAAGCAAATCATTTACTGGCAGATATTTTTTTAACTGAAAGATACTAAGGAGAAAATTCCTCAGATAACAGTGCCTTTAAGACATCTCAGCAACCTCTAGAAACTGTGGCATAAGTATATAATGTTTCTGACACAACCAATAAGAAATCTGAATCATCTTCTCATATAGCTTTCATAGATATACTTCTTAACAAAGTAAAATATTTTAAAATGAGTCCTGAGAAAATATTGGGGTCTAATAAACAACGAGTGCTCTTTCAAGTTAGGAACAGCAAAAATACACGTCATCTTGAAAGGTAAAGCTAGCTAGGAAAAAAAAATGTGGGAAATGAATTACACAAGTTTGCAGAATGTGACAGACGAAACAGAGCTCAGGGCATAATCTAATAAGGAAAAGCAGACAAACAAACAGCAAGTATGCTGCTTTTCATAGATGAATACACCCAGATCACCACCTCTCACTGTTACAATGGCCATTGACACCCATTAGTTGACAGCTGTGAATATCTTTAGTTCTGTAAGTCCTTTCCTGCATACGTAAGAGTGGCTCCTGGTTGCTTGCCCCAACCTGTCTAGTGGATTTATAGCTTCTGATTATGATCGTCTTTACAATGTTGTGCGGTTAATTAAGATATATGTGCATTCTGCTCCTTGTGTGACTGAGAGCAGAATCATGCCCACAGGCTCTAATTTCTTTCACATTACAACAAAACATGGTTCTATCATTTTTCGGAAGAGATGCCTGGTTTTGCCTCATGTTCTCTGCCTATTGTTCATGTTGGCCTAAATCCTTACAACTGACTTTGCAAATGGCTTTTAATTAAAGATGTTATGCAGTTCCTTGTGCTGTTTTCTTATCTATCCCCTGTGATCCTAGCTGTCAGAGACAGAATGTTTTGGAATTTTAATTTAATTTTATTGCAAACTTCTTCCCAATTTTGTCCTTAATCCCCGTAGCCAGTTACTGAGTAGCTGGAAGCTGGAAAAACATGTAATTTGGTCAACCAGGTGATTTTGCAAGTCTTCTGCATCAAAGAACACGTGGCAGAATTATGCCATATACTGTTGACTGAGCTAGAAATTTGAAATAATTTTTTGCCTGCTGTTTTATAGAGAGACTTCCCCTTCTCTGCTCTTTTGGTGTTGCAGTTAGCCTGTGAAAGCAAATCTATGGAAAATAGGCTTTGTAATGGCTTCCTGCCTCCTGAAAAGGGGAAAAGAGTGAGCCTGGATATGAAGTTTTAATGTCTCAAGCCCAGGGTGGCCATTCTGCTTAAGGAAAAAGGCAGATATAAACCTAATTTGATGTATGTGCCTCCTTCAGCTGAAAGATGGGTTTGATTGTAGATCCACAATATTTTAAGAAACTTAAAGGCTAAATTTACTTCATTCTTCATAGCCATTATTCCTCTGGACCTTTGGATGCTTAGTGGGAGGTGAGAGAAGATTGAAACAAGAAGTTTTACAGTCTTACAAAAGGAGCAGTGCTGCATGACTTTCAGTGTTGCATACAAGCATATTAACTTTCCATGCATACCGAGGTTCTACAGAGTACTTACTTTTGCAGGGTGTTCCACCAGCAGAAACAAGACTGAGAAAAGTAAATTTTGTTATACACGTCACATAATTTTATGACTTCTAATGCTTTTATACATGGACTAACAGAATGGGGTTCTGGTTCACAAAGGAGGTTTGTTGACACTATTCTAATAAAAACAATAAGCAATAATATTAAAAGACAGAGGTAAATAAACTGTAGATGGACAAAATAATCATGACAAGCTCTCGAGAAAAGTACAGCTAGAGTCAATATGGTTGCTGTTTCTGTCACATTTGAGTGAAAACTCTTGATTCTCGCCCCGATTTACAGTTGCCTTAGCTTAATTAATCATTAAAATCTTTTTCCTAAATCATGATTTCTAATAATGATTAAACTTGAAATAGATCAGAGCTGCTCACTCAGAATACTTGGAGACTGAGATACCCTTGTTAACAGGACAGAGAGATGTCATGGCTTTCAATTACGGGAAGTAACACTTAGCCACAGGTTTCTAGTAAAAACTCTCAGGATTGGGAATTATGTTTCTCAGTGTTCCTTTTTTTCAATGAACATTTCTGTGTATGCTTAAAAATCACTTTCACAGCAAACATTTCAACCAGCAAATTCCTCTAAGAGCGAATTTGTAAAGGCAAACAGTAAGGCTTTCGCTGGTCTGACCCAAAGCTATTGTTTTGCTATAACATGATAACAAAAAACCCCAGTGTTATCTCTCTCAAAAATCCTAACAGCAGACAAGGCATGTTCACTGTTCCCTGCGAAGTACCCATGTAAGGTCATATCTGTACCCTACCCCTGCAGCTGACCTCATCTAATTAACCTTGTGCTAACTCAGAAAGTGCTTTGTTTATGCTCCATTTTTGGCACAAATCGATTAATGCATAGTAGTTATCTGCATGTAAAACACTTCTTTGCCATGTTAGGCAGCCACTGAAAAAGGAACTTATACAGCTCATCCACTTAGGGATGCTATCAGACTGCCCCAAGAGCAAAAACTGTGTGTTAGACAATGATACTTGTCTGTCCCTTTTGCTGTGCCTGTAGAGAAGGTGTGAACAGAAACACAACTATTGTTGCAAGACTGTACATGAGCACAAGTAAAAGCAAACTCCTCTGACTACACTGTGGGGAAAGAATTCAAAGTGGCTTGCCTTTCCCAGTCACCCACAGAAGCAGAAGAAATGTGAATTATGGAGAAACTATTTCTTTTCCCTGCAGAAATTTGTGACGTGTTTGGCTGACAGAGGCACCGATTTACATCCTCACACTGCTACACTACCTGTCCTGCATTTGGCCCTTGGTAGATATTAATTCTCTAGAAAAGTGTTTCAGATGTTTACACATCTGTAACACACATCCTGAAAGCTTATATTGCAGCCTTCTGCTGATGCTGTTGCACATTAAATAGTTAAGACACTGAAGACATTAGCAAAACATATATCATGTAACTAAAATACATTATAAGATACTGTCTTTTATAAAATAACAGTTCAGGAAAAGAGGAGCAACAAGCTTTTCACCCTAAAGTGTGCATACATTCTGTTTATAAAATGCAATGCAGGTATCAAAACGCATGCTAATGTGTCAAACGTCTGCAGCAATTTCATGGCATGAGCTTCCAATGAGCTTCTGTGACAGTGCTACTAATTTTTCTTATTAAGAAAAATTATTTCTACATTCCATCATGCCAATTACTGGAGGTATGCACTAAGGAACTAGTGTACAGTAACTCAAATTAGATACAGCATGTCTCTGCTTAATTTACTTCATGCTGTTAATTACCCATCTAGAGAGATTTTAATGATGCCACATTTAATAATCCAGATCTGTCTATGTATAAGCACACGTTTAAACTGAGTGGAACTTATTTTGTTTTGGTACATGACTGGCAACAGCAACCCGGGAATTTCATGTAAGAGGATGTTGAATAAACTGATTTTTACTAGTCCTCCTGCCAATAACAGATTGATAGTGTAGAAGGCTTCCCTAGGAGGCACTTTTTCCTGCTGAGACTCTTCTGTGGAGAGCAAAGTCACTTAATCCCTAGGTCCTTTTCATTTTGCAGTTCAGAACAAAGGGCCCAGTCACATGTAGTCATAGACTTAATATGTACTCTCCAAAGAGCTATGCTGCAGAGGCAGTTCCTACACTTTTATCACAGCCCACCCTCGGCTGTACTTCACCATCCTTTGCTGGAAAATAACATTGACTGATCAGAATAAAAGGTACCTCCTGGCAAAGGAGAACTGGTAAGCTACAAGGGGTCTGGCTGGGGTGAGAATCCCCTGCTTAAACACCAGAGCTGAAAGAGGGTAGATGTAAACATTTTTCAAACCATGTTTCAATATGACGATGCAGTTCTAAGTCGACTGTTCCCATGTTTCAATTTAAATACGTATTCTGGTACTTGCTGAATTAGAGTCAAGGATCTTGTCTGTCTATTAGCTGTTTCACAAATTCACGTTGGTGATGATTTCATTCATCTTTCAGATAACTTATTTACACCTGGTGTTCTACTGCCAGTACTGTGGTGCAACAAGGATTCCTGATTCTATGCTCTCCACGCCCAAGAACTGCAACCCGGAACATATTTCTTCAGCCAGCCGCTCGTGTTCAGCGTGGTATGTTGCCCTCCATATGTGTCCTGTAGACCAGGGGCACTTGGTTAAGTAATAATTCCTGCTACTTTCTGCCACATTGCAAGATTTCAACCTATAGGGATATTTTTAAAGTATAAAATAATGCACTTATAAACACAGATACCTGCACTTAAATGAAAAAGATACTCATTCATCTGTGCTTTTAGGGGCTTAGCCTGGCGAGGGCAGAAAACTTGTTGACTTTACAGTGTGTTTCATCAGTCATGAAGATGAAGGTGAAGACTATGCAGAGAGCAGTATTTTAACTGCTGCATGAGGAAATGTGCTCAACTTTTTATTTAAATGCAAATAAGCAAACAGTAGGAAGACTTGCAATTGATTTTACAAATTTCACAAATAACTTCACAAATAATTAATAGTGTTAATCTGTCCAGTTTCCCTCTCATCATGCCCTGTACTTTAGAGTTCTATTTAATGTTCTGAAATCCACAGGGATAGCGAAGTGTTTGAGCAGGGAAAAAAAAAAAGGTTAGGAGTTTAAACTGCAATGATGCCAGTATACAAGAAGGTTGTGCAAAATACCAAGAAATCATTACCATTTCTTTACCCAGAGTATTGACATTGCAAACATCTTGCAGTACAAAATGTGCACTTTTTGAGAGCAATGAGAATGATTTATTGGAACTTACTTCCAAACTCTTATTAATCATAATAAACTGACCACAGAAACTGACTGTCAAAAAGAATGCAACTGTTTACATAAAAATCTCTCACAAGACCACAGTCTAATAAGTCTTACAACCAATTAGATTTATCAGTTCCTTTCTCTATGTGTTACGCAAAAAAGTTGCTGCTCTTTCATTATTAAGTAATATTCAACAGCTTTGATTTTATATTTCTAAGGTAACTATTTGGCTTACATCAGTTTTGAGACATTTAATTTTTCCTTTACATGAGTTGGAACATCTCCCTTTTAGTTCCTCTGTGATGACATCTTTTTGGTCTCCTGAGGGCATGAAATAGAATTTTTATTCATATACTTCCTCTTTTGAAAGAATATGCCTGTCTCATGTTTCTTATCTCTGAACACTCTGCAACCTGTTCCTAATAAACTAGGCTCAGTTTCACATGTAACAATAGTCCRTTGTGTTGTTCTTGGCCTTGCCTAACAAAGTGTCCCTTAAAAGCACAAATGAAATTTAACTAGTCAATGAACAAGGTGCTGTTCTGTCCTCCGTAGACTTTTTTTAAGGTTTTAATTATGTCGGGACTCTTTTGACTGGTACATTCACACATTCTACTTGTTTAGTTGTCCGTGTGTATTTGAGCAATAAAAAGAAGTTCTCTTATGGATTGTACCGCTCATAGTCAAGTGGTCCTCTAACTCTCTGGAGGTTAGTAGGAATGCATTGTCTCTTGGCAGTGTTTAGATGACCTTTCTTTTGGGGGGGGGAGGGAGGAAACCAAACCCAGCCAAAAAACCCCCAAACCACTATGTAGGAAATTATGTGATAATTTCCACACTAGGAAAAGATTAAACCAATGGTCTGGATATTTTAGAGTTGAGCTCCTCCAGAGTAATGATACAGAGTGAAGCTCTTAGAAAGACTGAAATATATCCAAACATATCCATAGTTACTTTCTTATCCAAAAGTGTTTGAAAGTACCATATATGGTGCAATGTTCTCTTTTAACACCTATTTCCTTCAACAAAATGAGAAGTGTCAAATTGTGTTACTAGGTCTTGCAGTAGCTTGATATTACGATTTCTTCCATAGGTACAATGACGAGACTCAGAGATATTACACAATTGTAAAGAGAGGGAACAGATCCATATTTTACTGGCAAGAAAGAGCTTGATATATAACCTCGCTCTTAAATTAATCAGATTCCAYCATACAACCCAAACCACTTTTGTACCATTACTCAGGTTGGGAAGCCTGTTCTACAATCTCATTTCTCTGGTGAACAACTCAAATGAAGTAACCACGGAGGGAAGTTTGGTTGATATATTTCCTCAGCAATATCTTATACACTAAGGGCAATATTTTTAAGCAAAACTTAGGCAAAACTTCCTTTAAATTTAATATGGGCACATTTTCACATAAAAGGACCTCCTAACAAAACTCTTAATTCTTGCAGTTGTTTATTTTATACCCAGACTCCACTTAACTAATAGGAATAGGCTTTCACCACGTTTCTGAAACTGTCACATTTTTAATCATTTATACTTCAGCACCCAAATGACTTGACTAGATTGAGATATAACTGTCCTAGACATTGTGCAAAGATATGTTAAATGAGAGTCCCTGCCAAAAAGAACTTAGCCTTGTACATCACAGTTATAAAAGAGCCTGCAACATTGAATATTCTGAGCTTTGTAAAACCTTCAGCTAAAAATATCTGATTCTTTGTGGACTATAGACCCAAGAGATTGGAGATGTCTGCCTCTGTCGAGCCAGCAGGAATTAATTTATTCTGATAAATGCAAAATGTTAGCTTTTTAAGTCTTCACGGTTATATCACTATCAGGGCATTTGCCTTTGATCCAATATAAATGAAGATACCTGTTGTAAGGAGTAGCATAATTTAATTATTTATTCATTCCTTACTCTCCCCCTTTCCCACTAAAGGGCTGTTAACAAAATATGGGATTTTTTAAAAACTTTGTATGAAATATAATGAAGGACTTGCTTACTTTGAATATAGTGAAATATTATTCATAGTTCTTCTAAAAGCATGCAGTCTATGAGAGAGAGGCTGTCACTGTGAGAAGGTTCGCACTGACTGTCTACACCAGTAGCAACTGATAGACTACCCTGAATGTCAGGAGATGCTTGAGAGCTTGCAGTGTCAGGACATATGGGCAACATTTCAAAAAGGTATCTATACCAAACTAAGTTCTCTGTAGTGGTTGGCACAACAGGAGGTAGAGAAAGGTGGACCAGTTCCAGCTCTGTGATAATGAGAAACAGATCTCCTCCACTTTTCTGCACCTCCTTTCACATTCCGCTCTGCTGACAGACCCCACTAAATTGTGCTGTTGGGAATAAAGACCTTTGTATTTTCTAAACTATGAGTGCTTAAGAGTGAAGTTTTGCCTTTCCTCATGCAATACTCCCTATTGCACAAATGAATGTCAGAATCCAGGGCAAAGAGTCATCAAACAAAAATGTCCTTATGCAGGAATTTCTCTCCTAGGTACTTTTAACCCAATTATTACCTCTTTCTTCCAAACTGATGAAAGGTTTTGACCTACTGGGGCTTTTACCCCTTTCAAAACAAAAGACCTCCCACAAAAACAAAGGTACATTATCAGAATATGGAAGATTTGTATTGCTTGTTTGTAGCATACCAGGTAGTTTTTTGAGTAGAAAGACATACAAATTATTTGCCATCACAGTACACAAAAAAAAATCTCAAGGAGAATAACAAACTTGCTCACAGCATGCAAAACAAACATGAAAATCACTGGGTTTATGGCTTATTAAAGCTTCTCAGATGTTTCACACACAAGAGCAGCTAAGCTGATCTATGATTTCATGCTGACATCATACAGATATAACAGTTTCTCATGAATGGGAGAGCAGACAAAACTCCGCACTGGCAGATCTGACATTCAACATGCAAGATGTGGGAAATCAAATCCATTTCTCCACAAATCAAAGAAAATGTTTGCACCAGTTTTTGGGTCATGAAGCTTCTGAGTTATGTCCAGTCTGATTCAAAGTCCATTACTTCTTTCATGTCAACCCCACTTATGGTTTTGATTCACCACTGCTGTCATGGGGAATATGTCATTTACACATCTTTCCTTTCCAGTCAGCTATTTAAATAGCATGCAGAATGAGTTTTGAAAGTGGCTGTTATATGCCAGTTCTAGCAGTAATCCAGGGCGAGGTCATTCAAAATAAATGAAAAAACAAACAAAAAAAACCTCACAAACCTTGTGGTAATAGATTTGGGAAAGGGCATTTCCAGTAGATAAAATTAAATAGGCTGATTGGTACTGGAGATTTATAAGGCAGGTTGCTATCCAGCCTCTCCCTACCTTCAAGATCTCCTGCCCCATGAAGCAGGAACAGTCTCTTTCATTCCACCATCTCCTGGAAATATCCCTGGTGATCCTACCACAAAAGTCCTGTCAGAGAATTTTGCCTGCAGTGGCACAAGTTTTAGCTAGTGGTCCAGAGGGGCCCAAAAGATGAGAGTACCTCTCCGCCACCCCAGCTTTTCAAAAGCAGGTTCTTCTCTCCACCGCTTATTTTATTTGCTTCCTGACAGGTGGTGCCTCGCTCTCTGTGTGAGCTGCCTGTGGCATGGCAACTTTGCTGGGTTTGTTCCAGAAACGGGGCAGGTGAAAGAAGTTGAAAATACAGGGACCAGGGCTGATCCACATCCATCAGCATTTCTCAGCTCTTTCTACACACACAACTTACAGACACCCAACTGTCTTATGGACTACACAACAAATAGTCAGCAAATGAGTCAACTTCTCACTCATGCTTGGTGCAGACATAAATGATCTTTTCATTATGAAGAAAAACTCAGCATTTGAGCTGAGCCAAAACAGGTCACAAAACCTACGTAAGCAGTAATTTCAGCAAGCCAGACCCAAAAGTTCTATTCATGGTGAGACAACAAATTAAGCTAAATGCAATAATGAAAGTCCTTTTCATTGATTAATTACATTATTGTTTTTCTTCCTATGTAGAAATAGATTTTCAGTCCTGATTGTTTTATTCATGTGTTTGACTATCTGGAGTGTGTAGAACCACAATCTACTCCTTGAAGGTCAGTGAAGAGTTTAACTTGCCTACTTTTCAGAGACACATATGTCAACATACTGCAACCATATTTTCAAATTCAGTTTGATTCTTCAGCGTTATAACATGGATCTTACACTTCATCTGCTGCACTGGATGATTTTCTCATTTAGAAGTTTTTACTTTTATTTGCCCATTAAAGCTGAAGACCCGATGACACAGAAGATGTCTAAAATATAACTGATCAATTGTATCTTGGACAATTCACAAAAATAGAGTAGTATTTTCCTAATTTGGAAAGACTGTTCTATAATCCTGCTGGGAGTCTGTCACAGATTTTTAACTCAGTTTTTGCCTGTAATCAAACAGAAATAAAAAACTGTAATTTTCAAAGCTCTCATACATAATTTTATCATTAACAAAATGCAAGTCGTTCACATCAGTTTGTCAGGCAGATATTTAGAGAGAACTTTTAAGATATTTTGAGAAGCTTAATTATCTAACAGATCAGTGGGAAAGATGGAAAAGAAACTATTCATAGTTCGCAGCTATGTTCCATTTCTTTTCTATTGCAGTCACTGAGGAGCATAAGTCCAGCCAGAAAACTATTTTGAACAGGAGAGTGAACAATGACTGACACAACATAACTTGAGCTTCTGCGACAGCTTTGATGTCACCTTGACCTAAAAAACTGACATAATTTTTAAAAGTTGTTCCTCCTTTGTTGTCAAGATTCCATCTTGAATCTTATCCTTTGGACTACAACACATTCATGTTTCATGCCATTGTGCAGTTTTTAAGTGCTTGGTTTAAAGAATAAGTTACTCACGTAGTTAAAAAACAACTTTTTTCAAGTTTTTCTGGAACTTGTTTTTCTACTGAAGAGAAACAATGAGTTCAGAATTCTATGAATTTAAATAAAAAAAAAATTGTGACAATTAATATACCCTTTTTGTGTACAAAACACACACTTAGAAATAACTGTAACATCTCTTGAAAGGGTAAAAATTAATATTCTGTATTCAGTAATTAAAGTTGAATCCATGGCACAGATTGCCACTTCCAAGGTTTATTTTTTAATTTTTTGAATTCAGAAATTTGCAGTTCATTCCCATTACTTACAGATCTGCTAAGCATTTGAAACTGAGGTATATTGGGAATGAACAAATTCATTAGTTGTTTGTAAGAATTTAAGCTGATTCCCCCTGTCTACAATAGGACACCTGACTCCAGAGAAGGTCAGCTCCCTCAGTGCAACATGAGGTCTTTTTGCTTAATGATGGCCTTACTTGTGTAAATAGACAATTTAGGGATTTCAATAAAAGAAAATATAGTTAAAACAAAAAAGTTAGTAAGGAACAGACTTACTCTGAAATCTATATAAGGCACTAGCATGGAAATAAAATTGTCCACAAGGGGATTTTTTCAACAAAAGAACAGTAGTTCTTTCTACTCAGCTGAAGTAGGTAAAATGTATACACCTTTGACAAAAACAAATCTTAAGTAACGCTGCTTTACAGTTTACAAAGCAAAGAAGAAACACAAATTTCACAAAACATTCTCCTGAAATGCAGAAAACATGTCTGGATTATTTCTCTAATATTTAGTCAGTCTTGATGTATAAAAGTAAGGGAAAATGTTTCCATTTATATTAATACTAGCAAAAAGGATTTTTTAAAATATTGTCACACATTTCTTCTCCTTAACTCTATGCTCTGTTTTTATTTCATTTCTGAAAATTGGTATATCTTTAGCTTTTATTTTGTTTTTGCACCATATTCTTACAATGCATTGTTGAGACAAATCTGTAAGACTAACATTACCAGAATATCTGAAACAATATATTTCCTGCAGCTCACTCCCTACTTATTAATAATTAGAAAGTTCAATATTTTGGTTTGCTTTAATTTTTTTTTCATTAAATTGTATCCTCAATACTGTAGTTTAAATGATAGATACAATTTTGTATCTCTTTCCCCAGTTATTGTACCTTATTTAGTGATTTCACTGAGGACTTAATATTTCCTGAGAGAGGAAAAGAACTCTGGCTGAATTTCAACTATTCGATTGCAAATCACTTATCTTACCAGAACTACCAGTATAGATTAATCCACATAACAAGGTTATACACCTGTCAAGGTTCTACAGTTTCAGACAGAAATGGTAATACTCTGCCATAACATTTACCATCAGGTCAAAGAAATCATCAAGTTCAAAAATTGCTTAGTCTGTAGAACCAGATTCTGCTATGACAGGTAAGCTAAAAACACTGGTCCTTCTGATCCCAAGATGTGAAAAAACACTCCCATCATGCAGGCAACCAACACTGTTAATTGTCTTCCAGTGATTCAGAAAATTCAACTTCCAAGGGTGCAGAGGTAAGGAGAGTGCTCCAGGGTACAGTGAGAAAGATTATTGCAGTGATAGCCATGTCACATTTCAGTACAAGGGCTTCCAACACAGTTCAGAAATGCAGGAATTCCTGCTGTATTTAATAATAATGAAACAAGAATTGCAGTGAGTTTATTCACACTGCAGATCAGTGTAGTGGGATTTTTACACACTTCAGAGTGGGGTCTTATTTTAAATCAAACAGTGATATTTATTCACCAAAACCTGCTGAATATATTTTGGATTATGTAAAACTCCATATTCTAATTTTATGATGGTCTTAGACACAAAGACATAGGTTAAGTGTCGGTCTATATGACTCATGTCTCTTATTTTTCAACACATGTTTTAAAGAAGTGATAAATAAAATGGCAAGAGTGACAAACACCTTAACTATATTGGCATTAAAATGCTGTGCTGCAATACAGGATTTACAATCTGTGGCAATTATTGTTTGATCAAAAATGTTAATAGGGATTTTTTTCCAATGTATATTGCATGGAACTTAACACTAACATAGATTTTGAATAAGTATGGCAATACAGTAACTGTAAAAATACTGTGAGGAAACTTTATTAGAGAGTGATTCAGTGATGTGACTACCTGTTTGCAAGCATTTATCTTCTAAGTAYTTTTTTTAGAAGTTTATAAATTGGTCGTAAGAAGCACGTTTCAATTGAAACTCAGAGTGCCAAAATTTAGTGTAATAAATTCTAATGATACATCTGATAATGTATCATCATTTTTATTATTGTTAATATGTTTTCCTTTATTTTACATAAAGATGCAGCATGAAAATAATCTTTGTATGTAGACATACATCACACACAGACACACTTATGTTTCAAGATTGGTTTTGCACTTTTCAGTAATGAATATTTACCTCCTAAAAAGAATCAGCACTTTTTGCAGTATCGATTAATAAAAAGGAAATTACTTTTATAGTATTGCTGTCAGGAAAGTTGGACTCCATATTTGTTTTTCTGGAAATGCAGTTTTTATTTTATTTAGTGAGAAGCAATTATACTTGTATATGTTTTTTTGAAATTTAACAGATGAATACGATACTTTCCTGTGTAGGACTAGCATTTACAGCAGAACTACACAAGCCAATATTTTTCTTGATGTTTGCATTTTTTTACAGTCTGGCAGAGATTACCTGAAAGCTTACAAATCAAATAACTTTCTCATAAACATGTAGGAATGTTAGTGGAAGGCTAAGGGGCATATAAAAGTAGTTTATATAAATCAGGATTAAAACCAAGATTAATATTTCAATCTGGTGTGAAATAATAACCCAATTTAAGAAAAAAAATTACCTTTTCCTGCAAAAAGGGGAAATCCAATCTTTTTGAAGCCATATGGGAAGTGGACAATGTTCTGTCTGTTCAAGAGGCTTTGGGGGATGTATGAACAACAGTGGGATAAGTACCCAGCAGAGAAAAGCTGCAGAACGCACTGCTCCAGGCACACAGCTGCATCCTTAACTGGCGGGCATTAGCTATGCTGTTGACTATGCATCTCTGAGGCCAGCTGCTACAGAGGCGCCCGGCCTCTTTCTTGACCACTTCCCTACAGCCCTGGTGGACATCAGTGCCTTTGCACGACGGAGCCGTGGCCGTCCTCTCCCCCTCTCCACGGGCTGGTCAGATAGAGCTGGAGAGACAATGGTCAGCACCAGGGAACGTATGCCACGTCCTCTTTACAGTCATATACTGCAAGTCTGTCCTGATTCTACAACCCATATAGCAGTGGTGCCCCCACTCCAACAACCTACCGTCCCTCCAGTGCACAAGACTAGGAAGGGGACTGGGACATACATCCCTATCAAGTCTGCTGCCCACCACTTTTAGGACAGCCTCTAAGGATTTGTCTATAATGAGAATTTCTGTACAAATGTTGTCATATTGGTGAAATACATATCCCCATGGCTGATATAGCACTGATAGCCTGATACGAAACGGTATACACTGATGTAATTTATTCCTGTTTAAAATTAGGATTATTAATTCCAAAACAAATTACTCTTTACCTTGCAGCAGTTTACCTACTGTGTACAAAGTAGTGCAAACAGTCATGATGTTTGTAATTACGATTTATCTCCTGTTTCAGGATCACCTTTATTTTATACCCAACTTACCTATAAAGCCAGCTTTTACTGGATGCAAGTTAGAATGATAAGACTGAAAATATGGCAGCTAACATTGCAAGCTCTCAAAAATTTTGCTGAGATGGACATTGAAAAGTCACAGTATGAGAAAAGGC
Source organism: Oceanodroma leucorhoa (assembly GCA_030449065.1). NCBI lineage: Eukaryota > Metazoa > Chordata > Aves > Procellariiformes > Oceanodroma > Oceanodroma leucorhoa. The sequence goes on from JASVER010000081.1 coordinate 391,827, forward strand.
CCTGTCCTTCCTGAAACAGAGTATTTGGGAAAAGGACAAATGTTTAATAGAGGGAACCAAAATGAACGAGGCTTGATGAGTTACGGAAAAGGAAAACATGCATTAAAAAAACATTATTCATTAAATAAACATACTCATGGGTGTGTATCATAAACCAGGTTCAGTAAACAGTAGAGCACATGTTTAAGCATTGATTGCAAAGTGTCTTAGGTGCATGCTTAAGTGTTATGCTGAACAGAGATTTTCCAAGTGAAGTTGTGTTTGTCTGCTTCACTGACTCACAACCTGTTATATTTTCTGCAAAGAACAAGAATATCTTACTAATGTTTTACACTCAGATACTTTTCTCCTTGCCTTTTTAACAATGGAAATGAATGATTATAAAGAAAACATGCTTGACATATAGATAAAATATTGGTCCCATGCATCCTTTAAAAGCATCCTGTCATGCTGCTTGGAAAAAAACTAAATGAGGACAGTAACAGTAGAACTATACAGCTCTGCAATGGTTAAGAAGGCTAAAAGGATTAATATTTAGTGTTTATTTCATGAGGGACACAATGGTATTTTGGAGGATCACATAGAGAAATCACTTGCAAAAAAATCTGGATTTTTTGACGAATGAAGGTTTCCTTTAGTACCATTTGTAATTTCAGAGCATATGGCTGCTGGCAACCATTGAAAAATTACATCATCTTTGACCCCAGAAATATGAGTGATAAATATAAGAGGATTATAAACCATTTTCCATAGTGCTTTAATGCTACTTCCTAGCTTGTCAGAAATGATTGCCTTAGAAGCAAAGTAGTAAATATTTAAAAGTCTTCATTGTTGGCAGATTTAGCTTGTTAACTGTGAAGGCAACATTAGCATAAATATCTTCTAAATAGTACCATTATTGCTCTCTGGCTGTTCATATGACCAGGCCAGAGCCGAGCTGAGCTCATCACCACCCATCACTGGGAAAGGGCTCGCTATATGTTTTGGAAACCACTTCTTTCCCATGGCCATGGCTTACGCTCCCAGCTTCTTTTTTCTCTGGGTTACCATTCCCATCCCTGTGCGTCCAAAGCCTCACAGCTGTGATGCGGTTTGATTGGCGCCAACCAAACGCGGGCTCCCTTCCCTTTGAGGGCCGTACCCTGGTTGCCCCTGGAGGCACGACTCCGCCGCGGAGCCGTGCTTCACACACACCAGCTTGCTTTAGCTCCATGGATGATGAGCGTTATGGAAGAGCTCAGTATCTCCATCATCTGTCTCAAAGCATTTTGAGGGGGTGGGTGTTGGGTTTTATGCACTGTACAGAATCCCTGGCCTTTTTTCCACCTCTTACAAGCTGTAGAGAGCAAACAGCAACAGCATTAGAAGACAGCAGTTGCCTGTCGTAGTTCGATTTACTAGTTTACAGCATTAATGTCATCCAATGAACTGTTATGCCAAGCTATCAGGTGCATAGAAACACTGAGACCATGAATAAAAAAACAATACACTTAATATATTTTTATAAAATATATAAAGTATATATAAACCTCTCATTTATTTTCCTTTTCATAGGGTGTTAGAATTAAAACCAGAGATATTTTAGAAATTTAGAAGCAGGGTATTCACATGAAGGCACATTTTCTCCTGGGGAAAAGCAAGAAAAGCTAATATATTATTTCATTCTTGTGTAACCCTACTCTGTTTGTTTATTTATTTATTTATTTATTTTATTTCATGTACCTGATCAAGCAAGCTAGTGTCTGGAATAGCACAGTTTCAAGCGTGTAACTTTTTGTGCTGCAGTCCTATATGCAGGAGAAGGGCTGTCGAATCAAACTTCCAGGCTTATTTACTGTACTTGGCTACTGTACATTTCATTAGCTATATGGCTGCCCTGTACAGGGAATATGATTGAAACCAGGGTATCTGAAAGTAACAGCAGGATCAAGCCTCTATCCAGACAAACTTAAACACTGCTCAGGCACGCACACAGTGCCCCTGAATTCRAAACTAATGTACGATGCATAAAGAACCTTTGCAGAACTGGAGTCACATGGGGTGGACTCTCTACAAACTAAAAACTTCTGCCCTGTGTCTGCCTTCAATTTCAGGTGAAGGTTATTTGAAATAATTAATTTCCTCACATTTCATGTTTGAAACGGATAAGGTATTGCAGTTTTTCACAGAATTATTTTAAATAATTGATGATTGTTTACCAGTGTCAGCTTACCCCTTGATGTTTGTCATATTATTTCTTTTTCAGAAAGCACTTATAGCAGCATAGTAGAATTGTTTTATCATCAGTAAGCTGACATATCATAGATTATTGCTTACACAGATCTCCAGTCCTGATTTCACCAGATAAACAGGAAATATCACATTAAATTTAGTAACACTGAGATGAACATTTTCAGCTTCTTTCAACTTTCTGGCCAGAAAGCATACAGGATCCCTATATCCACATGCACACAGCCCTGGGAAAGTCAAACACCGCATTCTGACTCATGCAATTAACAACATGTCCTCCTACCTGTTAAGGGGAAAACAAATCTCACACTGATGGAACCACCATTACGATGCTATTAATTATACCTATATCAAAAGAACTGGAGACTCAGACGTCAAGACATTATGCAATCAATTGCTCTGTGTTTTCAACTTTCCTACGAAAGGAGTACGGCCTAGAAACTGCTTTGCTAATCAGGGTTTTTTTGTTTTCTTTTCTTTTGATTTGATTTTTAAGTCAGCATACCTAAACATCAGTCACTGGATAAAAACTCATCTCACATTTAAAAGAAATATAAAGTCCTAATCATATTTTTCCAAGGGCCAAGAGTGTCCTAAAAAAACCAAGCAACCAATCAACCAAAAATGTCCAAACCCAACCACCATAATGCAGAAACCAGAAAAGAAACAAAAAGAAGTCAGTATCAATTACTCAACATTTATCACATGGTAGTTTGGGGTCTAGTTATTAATTTCTTTAATCTCTGAGAATCTTAGTGCACTATTTTTATCTAAAACATTCCTCAAGTCTTAAATTCTTTTTTTTATTTTTTTGAAATTTAAGGGAATTTGTGGAAATTACAAAAATGACAAACAATAATTCTGCTTGGATGAGGTTGTCTTTTCTTAGAAGAGAGATGATTAAGTTACAGGGAGGGCCCAAGACCCACCCGTGCTGAAGGGGAAGTTACTGTGCTCAGCTTCCCCTGGCTGACCCTCACCTCTTCCCGCTGACGTTACTATCCCTTCAAATTTTCCAGCTGAGCTTCCCAAAACGCCATTTCCAAAATGAATTGAATTAGCTCCTTTTGAGCTACCCTTTGTACTGTTTTAGCTAGCCTGATGCATTTGGACCCAAGCAATTTACAGAGCATTCTTATAAACAGCTTTTCTAGCAACATGGGAGGTGCGAACCTCCAGGTGGAGGGGAAAGAAAGACGCAAGGCTGAGTACAGGCAGCGGGACAACTATGTCTCTCCCTGTTAGAGCTGCTCACCGAACCCTCAGACGTGTCTTCCTCTGTCTTTCACTCTTGCCCTGCTCTATGTACAGCCTGTCGGAAAAATAAAATTCTGTTTTCTTTGTTTGGCATAACCAATTCTGTAGATAACAAAGATAGCAAAACATTAAAGAAAATGACATATATTTCACTTTAAGGGTCTGAAATAATATTTGAGGTGAAAATAACTTGCATTAATATCTGTCAAGTTAGTTTCTAATCTGGAAAATATATAGGTACATGATCCTTTAGATGACTGAAAATGATCCATTAGTATTGATATAACACTTTGAACTGGAGCAGAACCATCTTCAGGTCTGTGTGTGATGTACATACACAAGCTCGCACACTTGAGTACATGTTTGCATCTCCATGATCAGCCATTGTGATATGGATGAACTGCAGACTAGAGTAGATGGGAATCAACCAGATGAAGAGGAATAGTTAAGGGATTTGAAATTTGCATATGCTACATTGTGTAAAGGTTTGGAAACTTCACGAAGAACAACAGATGATGCAAAATACAGTACACACTTGAAGGAATTAAAATTAAAAGTTATCCCCTCAAAGCTAAGAAAAGTAGTGTGCATATATGTCTGTACATAAGTGGTAACTGTAAAAAAGCCAAAAATTGTAAATGGGAATAAGCTAAGAACCAGATCAACTGTCAAAAAAATCTAAACAAAACCAAACCCCAACAGCAAAGAATGCATTGAGACAAGTGAAAAAGATCTGATGCAGCTGCCTGATCTAAACTAAAAACTAAACTGAAAACGTGCAACAGCAATGCCTTGTCAACACTAAAACAGAGTATGGAGCAAAATGAACAGAGATAATTAGAGGTTTTCAACACCTCTTGCCTAAAGATGATTTTTAGTTGGCAATACCAAAAAGGCTGTGGTGATAGCCAGCCAGGCCTATGTATAGATCACCATCTGGAATGCTAAGGCTGGTGGAAAACTTGAGAGCAGATGACTACACTCAGATCTTACATAGCAACTTCAAAACCAAGAAGCAAGAATGTTACGGACCTTGTCTGTTATAAGCTCAAAARACATCAGCAATCTTCAAACCAATTCCTGCAAAGAGCTTCAGCGGGAGAATGAGATGAAGAATCTGGCTCAGGAAAACAGAATGAATGAAAGAAACCAAGAGCAACCTATCTATTCCCCAAACCTCCTAGAAATCTATCATTTAGTTTAATTTCCCATTTCAAAGGCTTATGATACAAATAAGAATGCAAATGGAGATCCACAYGAAGAGCAGATCCTAAACCTGGGTGTAACTACAGCAAGGACTGTTTATGGGTTGAGGTCTCCCGCATGCTGCATTCGGCTTTCCTGACTTGTCAGAACATAATCATGCAACTTTATGCTGCTCTTAAATATCTTTTCTCTATGAATTACATTTTTAAATGGTAAAATAGAAAGCTAGTAAGACTGAAAAATCTAATATTACTGTCTTGGAAGAGGGATTGGCAGCTTCAGTCATGAAAATAAAATTCTAGCATTTCTGACATTTTTATTTTGATTGACTGACAAATAACTTCTTATGGCTTTAAAGCAGAAAATTGTATGTATGTTTTTGAGATATAAAATACTCTGGCTAAGTGTTCAAGAATAACAAACCTGTAACTCTTCTTGTGTCCAAGTATAAGGCATACTGTAAACAAACAAACAAAAAAACCCCATGCAAATGTAAGAAAAAAATGAAGATTTCATAAATGCAACAAACAAAACTAAGTCATCGAATGACAGAGCAACCATTAGAAAAGAAATCATGACAGGATTTCTATAGCTGTACTATTTGAAGATCTCTTTACAAAGAGCTGCACTGTGTTTATCTTGTCTACAAGAGAGCTCTGGACCCATAAAACACCATGACTGTGCCAACAGAAGGTACAACCACTCTCTGCTTCTCAGTACTGCATGCTGCCAGATGACATTKCTTCTCCTGGATGACCATCTCATCTGAGCCTAAATTACCCAAATTAGCTGCAAAAAACAGGCTCAGTAGTAGGTCTTTCTGTCATTTGGCTGAAAGAGGTTAGAGAATACTCCTCCAAACAGCTGTGCCAAGAACTTTCAGGGAAAAGTCACGACTGCTAGGGAGCCGGTGATGACAGTTGATAGCATGAACCAATTCACCTGGCAGAGATGCATTACAAAGAGGATATATTTCTACAGAAAGAAAATACTTGCCTTGTAAAGCTGATAATGCAAGTGGACCATGCAGAAAAAGGGGGATAGAAAAGGGTTGGTATTTTTCATCATTGTTTATGTGAGAAGTTAAGTAGCAGTGGGATTATTCTCTCTGTTCCATGAAACACGTCTTGTGCAATTATTGGGACATAAATCTGTGCTCAAGTCTTTTGCCAAAATGTGACCTGAGCAATCTGTTTGAGGTCATTCCTGGCACCAGTAAGAGCAAATGCTGTGTCCCGAGTCTCAGACCTGTGTCTTACTAGAAACACAGACTTCCTCTCACCAAAGAAGTAGCTGAGCATGGTGCAAAAAGTCTGTTAATTTAACTATCCACACTCAAGCTCTTGTCAGCTACTAACAAAGGCAGTGCTGGGCTTTATCATTCTTTAGAAATGTTGGCATCCTTTGAACATGCTTTAGACTGATCTTCACTTGGAGAAAACTGGAGGCCTGTCTATTTTGGGAAAAGCACTGGAGTAGTTACTGCAGGACACCTCCCTCCCTCCCTCGGCATTCATTTCTGGAACGGCATATTTCTTTATCTTATTCTGGAAATACTACAATTTTCACAAAGCAGGGATAGAGTGTCCACAGGGGGAGCTATTTTCCAAAAGCTACTCCAGTAGTATGCAGTATTTTGAGGGTATGTTCTGTGAACACAGACTGAGTAAGAAAAAGAAAAAACAGGCTATTCAAAGAATATGCCCATCTGAATCTATACTAAGAATTACGAAGTCCATTTATTTATCTAAATATGCAAAAGTCTTTTTTCAAGATCCAATCCACACCCTTTTCATTCAGAAATACTGCATTATCTGTGGGAACTAGACAGAGTTAGCCAACTCAGTGTTAGCCAATTCTTGGTCTGGCAGGCAAAAGTAACATCTGCTTCATGCCCATACTTTTCATTCTTGTTTTAACAGTCATGAACACTTTTTCAAACTGAAAAAGAACAGGGCTGCAATTCAGATAAATTAAGATTTCTGAACTCTGAAAACTGCACTTAGAGTTATTCACCAAATCAGAAGAAAATTGATTTTATTCCCAGAATGTCACACTCTGTGCAAGTACCAGACAAGGTTTCAGCAGTTTTGCTCATCCATTTGCTTCTGAGTTTTGCAATCCCAAGAACACCAGTGATGATAAGCATTCAGGACCATTTGGTTTAATCACCTCAGCCACCTATACCACATAAGCACTCCAAAGAGCTGTTGAAAACCAAGAAGTCTTCATACTAAGAAGGTTAACAATAATAACTTGATCACCGATGTCTTGGGAGTAGAGGACCTTCGGGAAACTGATCAAATCCTGAATACATCTTCTCTTAATACTCACACTGTGGAATATTATAAATTAAGATATGTTTTCAAATATAAAAAAGCAAAGTAAAATCTCTCTTTTCAGTTTCAGGAGGTTTTTATATCTCATGTTCTCCCACTCTGAGAAAGGAATTACATAAATATTTACATAGGGTATACAAGTACCGCAGTACACTAATAAGGCAAAAATATACTTGCCAGGCAAACAGAGTGTTATATAAAAAGACAATTTCTATAGAACATATAAAACCTTCCTTCACATATAAGTACAGATTTTCCCTGGACAGAAAAGGATCAAAATATATGCTTGCATCATTTCCTGAAGCTGAGCCTTAGGTGACCCTTATTAAAAAAAAAAAAAGAGTACAAACCCTCTTCTATTACAATAGATATAACACCAAAAATATGGTTTTTTCCAACATAAAGAAATTTCCTCTCTTTTTATCCAAGATAACACAAAAGTCCTGGTACTTAACAATTCCTGTTAAGATCAGACTTTTGTTTTAAGAACTGTAATCACTTCAGGCTCACCTGAACTTCAAGCGCCACCACATTACAGGACCACATTACAGACACAATTCTTCTCTGAAATGTTTCACTCGTTCTTTGATTTTACAACAGATGGAGCAGAAAGATTGAACCAGAGAACTAGGCAAAAGTCCTAGGAAATCTAAAACCATTCCAGACAGTTGAAATACACACACACACATACATACACACACTTTCAGTACACAATACTATAATTACATGGTCTCATGCAAATTATAGTAATGAAAACAAGGGTGAGTTAAAAAGGAATAGTAATAACATTTGCTGAATAAAACTGATATAAATTAGATCTCAGCCCGTCTAGAAATGTATCCTGTAATGGACCCTCTGAAGCAACTGGAGGGTTCAGGTTGTAGTTAGTTTGGAAATCCCAGCTTGAGTGAGAGTGACAAACAGAAATCCCTCCCAGACCCATCTCCTTCTTCACACAGTTCCAGTTTACCTGCTGTAGTAAAGACTAACCTAAGTTTCAGGCTTTGAATCAGAGTTCTTCTGAACTAGTATTTATGAAATTCACCTACTATCAGCATACCTTCCTCTATCTAATTAATGTAACCAGTTTGATTATTGGGTTTTCTGAAGCATTAAAAAACATTCATCAAGGAGCCAGGAGTAATCTGCGTTTATTGTACTGCTAAATGAGAAAGCCCTGGAAGCTTTCAAACATTCAAAGAGAGAAATGGGATGGAAACAGTGAAAAAAAGGTAGTTTCATAAACATGGTATATGATTTGCATGGTATACAGATCTCACAGGACAACAAAACTACACCATTGCATACATGAGCTGGATGAACAAGGACTAGGTGGTAGAGATTAATCATATCAGCAAGCTCATATCTTAAAAAACCTTTGATGACTTTTGCGAATAGCCAAAAGCAAACAACAACCATCAGAAAGGCTGAAAAACATGTATAACTTGATCAGTTAAAACTGATACCTAAAAAAAAAAAAAAATCAAAATCTTTTAGGCAATCACAGCAGACAGGGCACATGCCTGGCATGAGATACCCCCAAAGCACACTCATCCTTCTATGGTGTGAGAAGTCCATGTTATTTAACCTATTCCTTTGAGATAGCAGTCAGAAGGAATATCACTGCCATCAAGAATTGCACACAGCTGTATTTATCTACATACAGTCTATATCTGTAATGCATCCCGCTTGACAGCCCTGTTAAACATTTAAAGACACACACTAACTTTTAGTGAAAACATGGTTTCAGACTACACAACTGGCCTGACGCAGTTCAGATTTCCAAAGAAAGCAAAGTCAGCGTCTGTTAACTTTATGCAAATGCCTAATAATTCTCTTCTAGATTGCAAGAAAAGTTCAACAATGCAACACATCAATACAGCGTACAGCTG